>OY987326.1:145506647-145613647 GCA_963920685.1 Polydrusus tereticollis
TAACCGGCCTCGAATCTTGATCCAATAGGGTGAGGGAAATATTGTAAATGCTCGTTTCTCTTACCGGTAGAAAAAATTAAATTTCTTGGCTCGATATTTATACTGAAGCCAGGATCGACTGTTGGAGAGAATTCGTATAAGGTATGTGAAGGATTATTTGTATAATACGAGCCGGAAATAATATTGCACTCTATGCGTATAGTAACAACTTGTATTATTTCTACAGGTAGATCTGATTCATGCACAACACCTGCTGATAGTTTACGTTGAGAAAAACCTAATAATCTTGCTATACTATCTTCTGGCTGAAAATTTAGGTCGTATTGGCTTCTCAACTCGCACCTTAGCGTATTATTATTAGGTTTCAACGAAAAGGCGTGATTGCGCTCGTCTAAAGTAGCGTGTGAATCAAGAATGCGATTCTGAACAAACGTTTCGATATCCTGCAGTTCGTACGACCCCGTAGGTATCTTCAATATCTTTTCCACGTTATTTTCAGTATAGTAAATCTTGTTTTTTCCTGATTCAATGTTTGGAATAGTATTCCAAGTATTCAGCGATATAAGTGCAAGAGAGTATTCGTAGTTTGGGTCAAGTTCTATTGGAGGAACAAAGTGTGCTTCAAGCTGGTGAGAACGACCTTTTAGCGTAAACGTCTGAGACATGACTGTTGTAAGGGACTTTGAATGATATGTTTTATAGAGATTTATTGTAGAGAAAAGCCAATGCTAGATGTCCACAATTGGATGATCCAAAGTCCTGATACTGATCGTAATTAAAGCAAATTTTACAATTTTTCATATATTTTATAAATTCCTTGGGTGGTTTCAAATTGCCAAAACTATCGAAATAAACAACTTTATCACCGCGTTTCTTATAAGCTACCCAATGTGTTCCGAATCCGACGTTTCGATCTAAATTGACAACACCACACTCAGTATGGTTAGGTGATTTTGGAAGAGTATCTCGCATAAAGACCCCCCTAAAGTTGGGTATCTTTAATTGAGATGTATAGTTTTTGATGTCTTCATCGGTTAACGGGCGTTTGGGCAGCTTCAGTGGTAGTTTTTTGGCATTTTTCTTAGATATAATCCATACCCTGATTTATACTTCTTTAAATATAGACCGCTACCCTTTTTCCCTAAAGCAATGGCTTCCATCGCTTCATTGTGGCGTTTAGCTTCTTGTAGCTTGTCTCTCCCACTTTGAACATCATTGACGGTTTTTGCAATACCGGCCACCCCGCCGCTGAGAGCACCCAAAGCACTAAGCCCGGCAAATATTGGTATCAAAGGAAGGATCCCGCCAGTCTTAGGGAGTGGTATAACCCTCGGTATACTAATTTTTCTACGTCCACCGGCTTTCTTTATCGACATGCGTGCTGCTTTTAGTAAGTTACTCAAGGTCTTTTTCTTGGTTATATCACCAGCACCGTGTTTACTAAGCTTATTCACAATCGAAGTCAAGCTTTTGCACCCCGCCCCCATCTTACGTTTAACCTTCATAGCGTTAGTAACTAGCCAAGCTGATGTTTTTTCGCCAAAACTGGAGTCGTTGGCTTTCACGCGCTCCCACGCTCTATTTTCAAGTATTTTATCTGCCTGATGTCTTTGTTTCAAGTCTTGAGACTGAGAGTATGCAATGTCGTGATCTCGACAAAAACTGTCCAATTTATTTTTTGGGGGATCACCTCGAGCTAAACGTTCTTTTAATCGAGTGCCGGGACCACAATATGAATAACCAGGTAAATGAAGTTCAAACGGGAGTCGATTTATGGTACTATTTAAGACACCTGCACTCTGCAACGTTGTCATTACAAATAAAGTTCTTGAAGAGAAAAGAGTGTATTTATAGTAATGCGAAAGCAGAAACAAAAACACCACCTAAATATTCAAAATTTCGATATGCCCAAACAGAAACAAACAAACAAACACGGGCAGCTTTTTCCAAACACCATTAGGGCGTTAATATGTGGACCGAGTAATTGTGGAAAAACCAATGTAATGATGAGTCTATTAACTGACGCCAATGGTTTAAAATTTCAAAATGTGTACGTTTATTCGAAATCTTTACAACAGGAAAAATATGATTTCCTCCGAGAAACATTGAAACATTGTCGTTTGGGGTATTTCACATATGGTGAGAATGATGATGTAATAGACCCGTCAACTGCTCAACCCGACTCTGTATTCATCTTTGACGATGTGGCTTGCGAGAAACAGGATAAAATTAGAAATTATTTCTGTATGGGCCGTCATAATGATATCGACTCATTCTATCTCTCGCAAACATATTCAAAAGTACCCAAACAGTTGATTCGCGATAATGCCAACGTGTTAGTTTTGTTTAAACAAGACGAGCTAAACTTGAAACATATTTATAGCGATCATGTAAACACGGACATGTCTTTCGATTCGTTTAAACGCATTTGCTCTGAATGTTGGAATGATAAATATGGGTTTTTAGTCATGGTTAAAGACAACGACATTAATAAAGGCAGATATCGTAGTAAATTCGATACCTATATAATACTATAACGTCATCATATGTAGTTAGTATCACCGTCATCATTGTAAAGCATAGACCATTTAGTCGCAATGTCTCGACAATTTAACAGCTATGATAAGAATGTTAAACGTCGAATAATTGATGCCTCTAATACAATAAGAAGGAAATACTTGGCTTTAAAGCTGGAAAGAAACGAAGAAGATGCTGCGCTTAACAAGTTTTTAACACCAGTTACTACCCCGCTAAATATGCTTGTACCGCTTATGGAAAAGAGAGCCAAGAAGCCAAAGATTAAAACTGAACCGACAGAGACGATTGTAAAAACAAAACCAGAAGAAGTTCAATTTTTACCCAGAGAAGCGGAAGTTAGGTATGGAGATTTGGTTGATAATGAGGAAATCGAGGATGATGTGTTTGAAGAGAATACCCCACAAGATTTAAAGGAGGTATTTGAAACTACTATGAGAACGAATCCGGCAATTTTCGAGGAATTTACCAGTCAATATCCTCCAATTTCTCACGAATATTTAAAAATGTATTGGACAAGTTCCCCTGATTTGGATGACTCACAAGGTCTAACATACAATTTTGAAAATGGTAAATGGACAATGGGTTCTCTGTCTGTGGACTTTTTGCAAAATGGAGACATTAAAGTAGGCGATGTCGCTTATCCAGGAAGTCAGGGTCTATATGAGTTATTGTTTTTAAAGAATCCCATCAATCGTAAGAAAGATGATGATGTGCATTATAAAGACATATTAGTGCGCACTAATGCATATAGGCGGTTAAGTAATGGTCAACTAAAAGGTAGCAAATCGGAAAAATATAAAAATATTATTAGACCGCTACTAACATCTTCAACACGAGGATCAACGTCCTTGTTGCAATCATCAGCATCTTCTCATGCTAGAAATCTTAGAAGTTCTTCGAACAAAACACCGCCTATTAGTAGAATGCCTGTAACAAGATCTAAACTGAAATCTGGGAATGCATTAATGGAGTACAACGAAAGACCAAAGGAATTTGTATATTACGACGATGTAAATGAGCTAGTTGAGCGAATGAAGAAGCTTGAGGCCTCCGAACATGTTGGTAATAATAATAATTGGAACGAGATTCAGAATATTTTACAGGAATTGCAGAGACTTGGAATTATTGAATTCTATAAATAAACATGTAATTCCTTAAAAGCATCATTAAAGTATTAATCATGAATAAGTTTGGACGTTCTTTACCTTCCCCCTACAGGGTTCCGAGAGTTTTACCAGCACCCACCATACTTTCCTTCACTAGGGATGGTGATTACAATTTTAGGGAACATAAGCTTTGTAACGTCAGTCCCCCAACAGATGATACAGATGGCGTTAATAAAAAATTTTTAGATGATGCAATTTCTGTTATTTACATGAAAATTATTGCTTCTTCAAACGAGTGTGTTAAGCTGGTTAACGATACTACCAATAGCATCGAAGGTCGCATGAAGGCTGTATCTGCAGAATTACGCGATTTAAATGATCGTTTGTTAAAGTCTTCTACCAGTATTTCAAGAATAACAAGAGATATTTCAACAATTAATGATCGTTTTAATGCAATTGATGTTAAATTGAAATTAGTTGACAATTACCAGCAAGAAGCCATGAAAATAGTGCAACCAGAGTTCGATAAACTCGAGGACCTCTTACATAGTTACATGCATGTAAAAATCGAAAATTCTTTTGCACCTTTAGCTGCAGACTTGAAGAAACTTGATGAAAAAGTAACTAAATTAGCAGATACAGTTGATAGGGGTATATAAATTGACTAACATGTTTCAAATATTTTACTTTATTAACAAAATGCCCAAGGGTATCATCACTAAGGCGCGAGAACAGGTTGTTAAAGAGTTACACGCCCCAGCTCGTTCGAAATTTAAACGTCGTAGATTTATCCAATATGGTTTAGATGATACATTTGCATCCGATCTTGCGCAACTCGATCAATATGCGCGCGAAAATAGGGGGTATAAATACATACTTGTTGTTATCGATTCGTTTTCGAAATTTCTCTGGGCAAGACCCATAAAGACGAAAACTGCTCAAGAAGTAACCAAAGCGATGGAAAATATTTTTATACACTCCAAGCGAATCCCGAAAAAGTTAGTTACAGATAATGGAAAGGAGTACTACAATACAAGTTTTCAAAATCTTATGAAGACGCATAAAATACATCATTATAGCACTTTCAGTATCTTGAAGGCTTCAATTGCGGAGCGAGTAATTCGAACAATTAAAGAAAAGCTTTTTAGATTGTTTACTTTAAATGGAAATCATCGATGGATAGATTTGTTGGAGGAAATCGTGAATACATACAATGCTACTAAACATCACACGATTGGCATGAAGCCGTCGGATGTTAATAAGAGTAACGCGGATAAGTTATTAAACTCTGTATATACACATCTAAAGGTTGTGGGGAAACGAAAATTTGAGGTTGGGGACATTGTTCGTATAAGTAAATCCAAGCATGTCTTTGAAAAGGGTTATGTACCTAATTGGACAACCGAGCTTTTCAAAATTTCCAAGGTTAATATAACAAATCCTACAACCTATATATTGGAGGATATGCAGGGACGACCAATCAGTGGAGGATTTTATGAAGCGGAATTACAGAAAACTAAACAGCCCGATGTATTTCTTATTGAAAGAATTATACGGAAAAAGGGGAAGAAAATGTTTGTCAAGTGGCTTGGCTTTGATAATTCACACAACAGCTGGGTGGATATGATAAAAGATGTTGTTTAGTTTGCTAGAATTGAGTGTTATGCAGACTCATTTGGATAAATACGTCATATTTCGTAATAATCAGCTAGTATTATAGTATAAGATATACTGCAAACAGTGCCGCTGTGAGGTGATTAAAGGTCATAATCGTACAACGAAACATAAGGAAAACTGTGGGGAGATTGTAGGCTCTGGTATTAAACTTATTCAAACAACTTTTAAGAATAGAGTGAATACCTATCACATATCGACAAATAATAATTTGACTGATGTTAAGCTGTTCCTGAAAGACTTGAAACATAAGGTTCTAACGGTGTTAGCGGAGCAGTTGAGTCTTCATCGAACTATATCAATGAATATGGAACTTTATGGTGTCTACAACCATCAACACAGGAACAAGAAATTAAATCATTTAATTCGAGATATGGCGTGATTCATCCAGGTACTAAGTTAGACCATGTGTTTGAACTATATAAAAATAACCTACTTAAAAAAGCTTTAGAATTTACCGAGATGGGTAGCGGGTGGGCCTTGTCGCAACTTTTATTCCTAGAACTTAATATTAATAAATATTCAGGAGTGGGGTGGTCAGAGTGTAGTCGATAATTTGCTTGGATGGTTTCAGTACTTATTTAGTCATGGGTGAATACGTTGTTGAAGAAGATTCAAGAAGTTTGTCTCCTTGGAGATATCTTGATAGCATGATATTAAGAAGTAGAGAAGACATTAAGAATGAGAAAAAGCTGTTGAACGAGGTACATTATTCCGCTGGAAATTATAAGATAATCGTTGGCCTTAGTGTAGCTAGAGGAATGGTGCCGAGTGTAAAGTTAATAAATACTGTTTTAAATTTACCTGAGGAAAAAGTTGCAGCATCACTAGCCAATTTCGAGTGGCATGAGTTTCTCGAAATCGCGTCCAAAATGGTTGAAGATGATACATTATTAAGAATTGATTCTGAAACTGAAAATTTTACAGTGTCGTCCGTTACATTGTTGAGTGAAAAAATAATAAATCTTGTGTGTAATAATACAACGTTATGTTTCTGTTCTCACGACATAACCTCATTTGTTAGTATAAGTCACATTATTAATTATAGATTGAACCTGATAAAAAATTTAGATTTTATGACATTTTATGATAACTTTTTAAATTATATGAACATTAATGAAGACATCCAAGGAAACTTTTTTGAGATTATTAAAAATATTTGTAGTTTAAACATGTCTGAACAAGCTATTTACATGTTGGAACTAATACACTTTAATACCAAGAAGGTACTAGATGACTTTGATAGAATACAAATGTGTAATATTTGATGATAATAAATGTATATTAACCCGTTTTATTGGTTTTATTTCATAGTATTCTTACAACACTTTAGATAGCAACATCTCCTAAAATGTGTGGAGATGATGGTTATAGTTTGCTTCGTAATTTTGAAGATAGGCTAATTACGTTCGCTAATTGGCCTAGCAAGCTCAATCCTGAAGAGTTGGCAAGTGCGGGGTTTTATTACACTGAGAGATTGGATATTGTCAGGTGTTCATTTTGTCATTGTGAGTTTGATAGTTGGTATGTGGGAGATGATCCTTTGAAAGATCATTATAAGAATGTCAAGCATTGTGAGCTAGCTAAAGTCTTATGGAGATGCCGCCAATTGAGAAAAAATAAACCGATAAAGTGTACAAAAGAGAAGAAAAACAAGAGTTTCTCATATACCGACGCCATTTGTATGCTAGTAATATTTATAATTTTTATGAGCGTCTGGTACCAATCTCGTGAAGTAATAAAGGTTTTAGGGAATGGAGTTTAGATCATTCTACCTACAGTCATGGCGGCGTTAAGTTCATCCTATATTCTCTTGACTGCCTTAGTGCAAAATGTGTTTTACGTTTACGCTCCGTATAATGTATTGAATGCATCGGTAATGTTGGGAACTCCACCCTTTTCTGCAAACAACACATGGCTTCAAATGACATATGAACAAATTGATAATAGACATACGGCTGTTTTTAAATCAAACGCTCCAACAGTTGGTGATTTGCGATATAAGGTTAGGTTTCAGTTTAGAGACCTGACTTTTGGCGAAACCGAGTGGAGGACGCTAATAAACCAAAATGCTTCTCACAATTCTCCAATAGTGGATGGATATGCTGGAACACATGGTGTGCTTAGTTTAATTGTATTTATATGCGTATCTTGTACCATTTTACTAATTAATCTATTGCATACCTTTATTAAGTCAAGGTATAGATAAATAAATAATTTTCTATAATTTTGATGTCTTTTCTTTTATTTAATATATAACCCATATCCGCGAAACAATTTTTTTCTCGCACATGCGGACTGTTAAATTTGGTTCTATTTACTCAATTAACCCCGTTCCTTTTCTAAACAACTTATGACGTCACCCTAAACACGCGACATGTATTAGCTATACTAAGGTTACAATTTCGTCGGAAATATATATTTTAGGGAATTTGGGGGGGCCTGGGAGGTCTTTGTATACTTACATTACATCTTCCCTGTATAGATTTTTGTATAAAATTATGCAAGTAATTATCTGTTTAAGAAATGCACTTTTGCATATAAATGACACAATATATTGTTGTAAATTAGCAGTAGTCAATTAGCATAAATAAATCATTATCTAGACAAGCCTCGTGTATAATTAGTGTTTTGCATAATGATACTACATTTGCATCGCACTCGTTAAGGTTATTTTCCATCCTTTGAACTGACAATCGATTATTAAAATTCAATTAAAAGCTTGAAGGATATAATAAAATTTGAAATACAGGGGGGATCTTCAAAATACTTTTGTGATTTGGCCCAATCAACCCCGTTCTTTTTTAAACAACTTATTTCAGCACCCTAAACACGCGATATGTATTTGCAATCTTTCGCCCTCCTGCCGTTAGGGCATTAGCTATATCAACTTTGGCCCTATTGGCCCGATCAACCCGGTTCTTTTTTTAAACGACTCATGACGTCACCCTAAACACGTGACATACATCAGCTGTCGATTTTGACATTTGACAGGTGACATCTGACAGGTGACAGTTCTTAATTGACAGGTGACCGGTGTCATTTTCGAGTCATGCGCAAGAACCCATTTCATAGACCCCAACTACGCATGCGCAATATCCTAGGCCCATTGGTTCCGGAGATATGAGCCATAAAAATCCCTCCGAAAATTAACATTGGAGGGTCCAGCTTGGTTTACCCTAATTTTGTACATTATAAAACACCACCATAACCCCACTAAGGACCTTTTGTTCCAGCAATCTAATCAGATGTGCCCCCGTGGTTTCACGTTGTCTAACATTGTTTAGCAGTTTTAATCTATATGCTCTCGTAGCGTATTTTGCAAGGCTTTGAGGTTTGGCCCCAGAGGATTATGGTTCAAATCCCACCGAGGACAAAAACTTTTTTTCTGTTATTATTATATTTTAAAATATTTTAACTGATTTACAACGTCATACCTACCATCGCGGTAAACAAGATGCCTTATATGAAAAGCAGGTGGCGCTACAGGTCTCAAGATTACAGGTACGTACATCTCTCCCCGTTAGGTGGCACCCCTACAATGATGTTACTATATAATCGGGGTAACACGTGATCTGGGTTCCGTTGGGACAAAAGTTAGGTTAGAATAATGTGTGGGGGGTTAGGTGACAGCAGTGGAGGGTTCCACACAGGTCAATAGGGCCCTATATTACCGGCATCGGATACCCTCGGGCGATCATCGGGTAACCATCGGGTCACCACCGCTCGGGGTCGCTGACCTACCTGAGCTAGCCTCGCGAATTATGCATAGGGTCTCGCGGTATCGCCTTCGGTCATCATGCGCGCTCAACACCTGTTGTGGAGGCTTCCTCCGCCGCGGGTCTGGGGCTCGCGCCGACCAAGTGACCACGCCCCTAAAATGGCACTAAAATTACGAGTTTTAGGTCCAATGTTATTTCTTATGGGATTTGATGCCCGAACTCTCATAGCTTTATCTACTCTGATACTTCTTGTTAAATCCAATATACGTTCTATCAATATAAGTGAGACAATAAGACTATACATTAATCGTTAAATTTTATTGTGTAAAATACATAATGATATGTGAATTTTTTTTACAATTTCTATGCAACTTTACTCCAAGTATAAAATTTGTAATTTAAAACAATTTGTTGTAGAAACTTGAACAACTGTCAGGTTTTATACCTATCCAAATATAGAAATCTCCAGCAATTTGCAGTATTTAATACACTGGCTTAAAATGTGTAATTTAAAACAATTTGTTGCAGAAACTTAAACAATTTTCAAGATTAATACATATCGAAATAATGAAAATCTTCAACAATTTATAGTATTCACTACACTATAATATTCCAGCATACCGTATTAAGTACTTTAGATTGCTAGAGACTGCTGGAAGATGGCGCTGCCTATATTGTACTGCCTACACAGAACAATGCAGCAGCTTTAAGCTATTTTGATTTTTCAACGGTCGGTATTCGGTATGCTCACTTGTCATAATTCGTCGTCAATATCACGAAATGTCGTATCTCAGTTTCGCCAATTTGACAGGAGAGTCATTTAAAGATTTGCACTGATTTTACATGGACACTCTAATATAACTAATTAATAAATTTGTTTGATTTTTTGGATAGTGAGAAATGTATGTTTATGAATGTTGGAAGTGTGATAATTTTACAAAAAAAATAATTACATATATTTTTTTAGTGCAAAATTATTACATTATTTTCAAAAATATTTACACTTCCAGTATTTTTATTTACTTTCTTTAAGTAATATGAATTTTATAGTTCTAAAATTAGTTTCGTAAGGACAGGGCCGTAGGTAAGGGGGTGGTGTTGGGGGGCCAAATTTAAAAACCCTCTCTTACAGCCTTAGTGGAGAAAATGAAAAGGTTTTTTTCTTACCTATACCCAGGCGCGAACCTAAAAGAAATATATAATTATACGTCACGCTTTAATATCACAAATAGTTTCCTTAAATACAGGAGATACAGATAAAGCACCACTCAATGCCACCGTTGCCAGATGTTTGGGCACTCCCAGCATAAATGCACTGCATTGGTTAAATGTCTGCGATGCGCAGGAAACCACCGTGTTGGCGAGTGTCCAAACAGGGACAACTTAAAATGCAGTAACTGCACAGGGAACCACGCGGCTAATGACAGGGTGTGCGCGAAGCACCCCGATAGAGTCAGAGAGGTAGCTGAAAGGAAAATAGCCCAAAAAAGAGAGTCCAGGATCCCTCCCCCCAATTTCAAATGGGGGACGCAGAGAAATTCAGACCTTCAGTCAAACGCTCAGCAAAGCAACAATAACCATCAGCAAGAAGCTCGAGGAGTGGAACCAGCACGTGGAGTGGAACCAGCGCGCGGCTGGGAAATAGTTATCCAGAATTCTATGCATTCTCTCCTGGCAGAATTCCAGGAGCGAATGCAACGAGAAATGAAAGCTATGATGACGACATTGACATCAACGTGTCGTTAATGGCTGTGCAGACAGAAGTTGCATATTTTAGCTTGGCAACAATCAATATAAATGGTATCAAAGGTAAAAAACTTGAAATAATTGACTTTGTACAAAGATGCGACATTGATATCTTGATGATCCAAGAGACATGGTTAAAAGGTGAAAGGTTCACCGTCCCCAATTACACTGTCCACAGGGCTGATCGTAATGGTCGACCAAAAGGGGGAACCATGATCTTGGTGAAGAAAAATATCATCGTCCAAGCATTGCCAGGTCTTACGAATTGTACTCATATAGAGGGTACTTTCATTAAGATCAAAACCAAAAATGAGTGGACAAAAATTGGTTCTGTCTACATTAGCCCCTCTGTTAAGATGAACGAGGTCTGCCTGGCAGAAATCTTCAGTTCACAAGAGTCGATCATTGTGGGGGGCGATCTCAATGCGACCCACAGAGTGTGGGGCTGCAGGTCGCAGAATTCGCGTGGGATCGCCCTATATAATGCATCGAGCGAACTAAATTATTTTATTATGCCGCCGGAGGAGCACACGCACCATCAATCGGGTGCTCTTCCGGAGATATTGGACATTTTTGTTGTAAAAAACACTGGGCGTATGACGCAACCAGTCGTTTTAAACGAATTAACATCAGACCACAGGCCGGTCATGGTGGAGTATGGCGATCCTGCGGAAAGGGGGCAGGGCTACGTCACAGTTACGAGAACTAACTGGAGGCTCTTCAAGCACCAGTTAGAAAACAATGAAAGACTGCACCCGATCGTTACTGATGTGGATTTAGAAACGGCGGTGAAACAACTGACCTTAAATATAGACAAAGCCATGACCGACTCGTCGGAAACAAAAATGTCCAAATTTTCAAAAAAAGGGGATTTGGGTCCAGAACTCATTCGGCTGATAAAAGTCAAAAACAAGACAATGCGAATGGCATACCGCACTGGTGACCCGCAGATTAAGGCTCGAGCAAACAGGGAATCAGCTGAGATTAAGAGACTACTGATGGAAAAAGAGTCAGAGCTGTGGAATCACAGGACTAAAGATCTAAGAATAGAGGACGCTTCAAGATATAAATTCACAAGGTCTCTGATTAGGGGAGGCAGGAAGCCTGTCCCTCCTCTCAAGGATCCAGTCCTTAACTCAGTTGTAACCTGTCCGAAGGAGAAGGTTGAGCTGTTCGCGGAAAGTCTCCGTGAGCAGTTCAGCCTTTTTCCGACGGAGGATCGACAGCGAGATCTGCAAGTGGCCAGGACGGTTCAAATTTTTAAAACCACCCCAGCGGAGGCCGGCGCAATAGCCGAAGTATCAGCCGAAGAGGTCTGGACAATATTGAAATCAATCAATGCCAAAAAAGCCCCTGGTTTTGACGGTATAAGGAATAAGGCGCTGAAGAATCTGCCAGAAAATGCAGTATTGGCAATTGTAGATATAGCCAATGCTATAATCAGAAAGGGTCGCTTCCCGGACTCTTGGAAAAGGGCCAAGGTCGTGGTGATTCCAAAGACTGGTAAAAACCTTCAACTTGCAGTCAACTATCGGCCGATAAGTCTCTTATCGTGTCTAGGCAAGGTCATTGAAAAACTAATACTTAATCGGGTAACCGATTTTGTATTTAACAATGACATTTTACCACCAGAGCAGTTCGGCTTCAGAGCTGCTCATTGCACGGTGCGCCAGACAACGAGGTTGGCGACAAGCATACTAAGAGGTTTCAACCACCGACAGTCGACGGGAGCGGTCTTTTTTGATATCGCAAAAGCTTTCGATAAGGTCTGGCATGATGGTCTAGTTCTAAAGTTAATTAGGTTAGGTATGCCAAACATTTTAGTCAAAATAATTCAATCTTATCTCGAAGCAAGGTCCTGCGTGGTGTCGTCTGAGGGAACTTTGTCTTCAAAAATACAAATCAAGGCAGGCGTGCCGCAGGATTCGCCCTTAGCGGCCGTATTATACAACATTTACACTTCTGATGTTCCCAAGTGTCAGCGAACTTCGTTATATCTGTTTGCAGACGACACTGCGATCACTGCCACTTCGAGATCGCCCTTGTATGTGATTTTTTGGCTGCAACGCCACATAGCTCTCTTTTCTCGGTGGTTGGCGGAGTGGAAGCTTCGCCTCAACCCGGAGAAGACCCAGGCCATTTATTTTTCGAGGGCTAGGCTCAAATTACCAAAAAAGACGGTTCAGGTGATGAACCAGAATATTCCTTGGACGCATAAGGTTAAATATTTGGGCCTATCCTTCGACAGAAGGATGACCTGGAGATTCACGGCTGAGGAGAGGCTTGTTAAAGCTAGGAAGCAGCTCTTTGCCATCTACCCACTCATTAACAAAAAGAATAAGATCTCTTTGAAAACAAAGGTTAATCTATACAAAATCCTAGTAAGACCAGTCCTGACGTACGGGGTGCCTACATGGTCCACTCTCTGTGCCACTCAGCACCTAAAGCATCAGAGACTACAAAATACAGCGTTACGAATTATAACTGACACACAAAGACACTTTCCTGTAGACCTGCTTCACAGAGACATGAAAATAGACAAACTAAAACAATTTTATGACAAAATAATAGACAATTACTTTAAACAGACTGACGTATCGACAAACAATCTAATTAGGGCATCACACATAAGGTCAGCTCAGAATGAGAGATACCGCTATCCCAAAGATTGGAAGCCTCCTTGATCGCGATTTAACAAAAATTAAAATCTTTAAAAAATTTTTAAAAATTTAAACAATTTAATTAAACAAAAATCAAAAGTTCTTAAAAATCAACGAAAAGCTCAAAGAAACAACAACAAAGAATATTAAACTATTGCAACAAAAACCATTTCAAAATAGAAGTAAAGGAGCCACGCTCCAACTTAAGAAAATACCCATACAACGGATACAGATAAAGTCTACAAAATATGAAAATCCTAACTTCACTAATAGCTGAGTTATAGAAGGCGGAAGGTTAGATGCAGGGTCCTGAATATAAAGCCGACTGTTCACCTACAGGATTCCCGCAAGACGATTTTAAAATTTTTAATTTCATTGGCTTAAGTATATTTCAAATTATTTTTCCGCGATAATTTAATGAATCAGATTACAGAATAAAATCGGTCTTCGAAATTCCGCTGCATAAGGTGGATAGTTAACATAAAGGTGAATAAAAGGCAGAATTGTTTTGAACCTTGTGAATTAAGATTTAAAAGCTTATTCGGATCTGCCGTATTGCACAGAGAAAATTTTTTTACTAAAATTCCAAATATGATAGTGTGTAAACTATAACTGCCACTTTTAATTATTTATTCTGCTAATTATCTCTGTATGCAGTAGAATTATGATTTTCTTGTCCAGGATTGAAAATTTATTATTTTATTTTTGCTGTCTGCGTATCTAACTGTTTATTTGTTTTTTTTTCATTCATCACAACAACGAAATAATTTAGAATATTTCCTTGAACTAAAGTAAATCTGTAAGCTTTTTATTTCTGTGTCCTTTAGCAATGCGCGAAAATATTTTTATTATGTTAAGTTCCTTGATTTTGACTCATTTTAAAAAATAATGGTTGAAAGATATATTTTATTAACTAGAGGGCAACAACAAACAACATATTTCAATTCAAATCAATCTCAGTGTACAGCATTCTTTACGCTTCTTTTTACTTCGATTTGATTCATAAAATTTAAATCACTAAAATGTTTCAGCGGGTAATGGGTACACATTTACCTATGTTACAGGCATAATTTTATGAGCTGTCCTCAGGTACGCAGGTATAGAAAAAAAAAATAAATTGAACTTATGTGTAAACTTCTTTCGCATTCACAGACAGATAAACCAAACACCCTGATGTAAGTAAAGTTCTTTTCACGAAAAATGGTTTTCATTTAATGGCTGCAATAAAAGTAAAGAGTCGATCACAAATCCTCCGGCAATAGATAAGCAAATTATATAAGGTGAAGTAAAGGTGCCCCGACAACAAATACTGGAAATTTAAGGGTTTTTACGACAACACTCAGCACCCATTTTACTGCAGTCATAAAATCAGAACCATTTTTCGTGAAAAGAATTTTACAGTATTGATTGTATATTCACGGAAAAAAATGAAAAATAAAAAATGCCAACAATAATGTATCTTTTCATTTGCTACATTGTAACATTTATCCTAACATTTGTTAAAAAAAAAATACTAAAAATATTTTAAAAATCTCAAGTACCTACCTGTTGAAATTTTTACTACCGCCATTTTGTAGTAAAATTTTAAACTGATACTTCTTGTTAAATCCAATATACGTTCTATCAATATAAGTGAGACAATAAGACTATACATTAATCGTTAAATTTTATTGTGTAAAATACATAATGATATGTGAATTTTTTTTACAATTTCTATGCAACTTTACTCCAAGTATAAAATTTGTAATTTAAAACAATTTGTTGTAGAAACTTGAACAACTGTCAGGTTTTATACCTATCCAAATATAGAAATCTCCAGCAATTTGCAGTATTTAATACACTGGCTTAAAATGTGTAATTTAAAACAATTTGTTGCAGAAACTTAAACAATTTTCAAGATTAATACATATCGAAATAATGAAAATCTTCAACAATTTATAGTATTCACTACACTATAATATTCCAGCATACCGTATTAAGTACTTTAGATTGCTAGAGACTGCTGGAAGATGGCGCTGCCTATATTGTACTGCCTACACAGAACAATGCAGCAGCTTTAAGCTATTTTGATTTTTCAACGGTCGGTATTCGGTATGCTCACTTGTCATAATTCGTCGTCAATATCACGAAATGTCGTATCTCAGTTTCGCCAATTTTACAGGAGAGTCATTTAAAGATTTGCACTGATTTTACATGGACACTCTAATATAACTAATTAATAAATTTGTTTGATTTTTTGGATAGTGAGAAATGTATGTTTATGAATGTTGGAAGTGTGATAATTTTACAAAAAAAATAATTACATATATTTTTTTAGTGCAAAATTATTACATTATTTTCAAAAATATTTACACTTCCAGTATTTTTATTTACTTTCTTTTAGTAATATGAATTTTATAGTTCTAAAATTAGTTTCGTAAGGACAGGGCCGTAGGTAAGGGGGTGGTGTTGGGGGGCCAAATTTAAAAACCCTCTCTTACAGCCTTAGTGGAGAAAATGAAAAGGTTTTTTTCTTACCTATACCCAGGCGCGAACCTAAAAGAAATATATAATTATACGTCACGCTTTAATATCACAAATAGTTTCCTTAAATACAGGGATACAGATAAAGCACCACTCAATGCCACCGTTGCCAGATGTTTGGGCACTCCCAGCATAAATGCACTGCATTGGTTAAATGTCTGCGATGCGCAGGAAACCACCGTGTTGGCGAGTGTCCAAACAGGGACAACTTAAAATGCAGTAACTGCACAGGGAACCACGCGGCTAATGACAGGGTGTGCGCGAAGCACCCCGATAGAGTCAGAGAGGTAGCTGAAAGGAAAATAGCCCAAAAAAGAGAGTCCAGGATCCCTCCCCCCAATTTCAAATGGGGGACGCAGAGAAATTCAGACCTTCAGTCAAACGCTCAGCAAAGCAACAATAACCATCAGCAAGAAGCTCGAGGAGTGGAACCAGCACGTGGAGTGGAACCAGCGCGCGGCTGGGAAATAGTTATCCAGAATTCCATGCATTCTCTCCTGGCAGAATTCCAGGAGCGAATGCAACGAGAAATGAAAGCTATGATGACGACATTGACATCAACGTGTCGTTAATGGCTGTGCAGACAGAAGTTGCATATTTTAGCTTGGCAACAATCAATATAAATGGTATCAAAGGTAAAAAACTTGAAATAATTGAATTTGTACAAAGATGCGACATTGATATCTTGATGATCCAAGAGACATGGTTAAAAGGTGAAAGGTTCACCGTCCCCAATTACACTGTCCACAGGGCTGATCGTAATGGTCGACCAAAAGGGGGAACCATGATCTTGGTGAAGAAAAATATCATCGTCCAAGCATTGCCAGGTCTTACGAATTTTACTCATATAGAGGGTACTTTCATTAAGATCAAAACCAAAAATGAGTGGACAAAAATTGGTTCTGTCTACATTAGCCCCTCTGTTAAGATGAACGAGGTCTGCCTGGCAGAAATCTTCAGTTCACAAGAGTCGATCATTGTGGGGGGCGATCTCAATGCGACCCACAGAGTGTGGGGCTGCAGGTCGCAGAATTCGCGTGGGATCGCCCTATATAATGCATCGAGCGAACTAAATTATTTTATTATGCCGCCGGAGGAGCACACGCACCATCAATCGGGTGCTCTTCCGGAGATATTGGACATTTTTGTTGTAAAAAACACTGGGCGTATGACGCAACCAGTCGTTTTAAACGAATTAACATCAGACCACAGGCCGGTCATGGTGGAGTATGGCGATCCTGCGGAAAGGGGGCAGGGCTACGTCACAGTTACGAGAACTAACTGGAGGCTCTTCAAGCACCAGTTAGAAAACAATGAAAGACTGCACCCGATCGTTACTGATGTGGATTTAGAAACGGCGGTGAAACAACTGACCTTAAATATAGACAAAGCCATGACCGACTCGTCGGAAACAAAAATGTCCAAATTTTCAAAAAAAGGGGATTTGGGTCCAGAACTCATTCGGCTGATAAAAGTCAAAAACAAGACAATGCGAATGGCATACCGCACTGGTGACCCGCAGATTAAGGCTCGAGCAAACAGGGAATCAGCTGAGATTAAGAGACTACTGATGGAAAAAGAGTCAGAGCTGTGGAATCACAGGACTAAAGATCTAAGAATAGAGGACGCTTCAAGATATAAATTCACAAGGTCTCTGATTAGGGGAGGCAGGAAGCCTGTCCCTCCTCTCAAGGATCCAGTCCTTAACTCAGTTGTAACCTGTCCGAAGGAGAAGGTTGAGCTGTTCGCGGAAAGTCTCCGTGAGCAGTTCAGCCTTTTTCCGACGGAGGATCGACAGCGAGATCTGCAAGTGGCCAGGACGGTTCAAATTTTTAAAACCACCCCAGCGGAGGCCGGCGCAATAGCCGAAGTATCAGCCGAAGAGGTCTGGACAATATTGAAATCAATCAATGCCAAAAAAGCCCCTGGTTTTGACGGTATAAGGAATAAGGCGCTGAAGAATCTGCCAGAAAATGCAGTATTGGCAATTGTAGATATAGCCAATGCTATAATCAGAAAGGGTCGCTTCCCGGACTCTTGGAAAAGGGCCAAGGTCGTGGTGATTCCAAAGACTGGTAAAAACCTTCAACTTGCAGTCAACTATCGGCCGATAAGTCTCTTATCGTGTCTAGGCAAGGTCATTGAAAAACTAATACTTAATCGGGTAACCGATTTTGTATTTAACAATGACATTTTACCACCAGAGCAGTTCGGCTTCAGAGCTGCTCATTGCACGGTGCGCCAGACAACGAGGTTGGCGACAAGCATACTAAGAGGTTTCAACCACCGACAGTCGACGGGAGCGGTCTTTTTTGACATCGCAAAAGCTTTCGATAAGGTCTGACATGATGGTCTAGTTCTAAAGTTAATTAGGTTAGGTATGCCAAACATTTTAGTCAAAATAATTCAATCTTATCTCGAAGCAAGGTCCTGCGTGGTGTCGTCTGAGGGAACTTTGTCTTCAAAAATACAAATCAAGGCAGGCGTGCCGCAGGATTCGCCCTTAGCGGCCGTATTATACAACATTTACACTTCTGATGTTCCCAAGTGTCAGCGAACTTCGTTATATCTGTTTGCAGACGACACTGCGATCACTGCCACTTCGAGATCGCCCTTGTATGTGATTTTTTGGCTGCAACGCCACATAGCTCTCTTTTCTCGGTGGTTGGCGGAGTGGAAGCTTCGCCTCAACCCGGAGAAGACCCAGGCCATTTATTTTTCGAGGGCTAGGCTCAAATTACCAAAAAAGACGGTTCAGGTGATGAACCAGAATATTCCTTGGACGCATAAGGTTAAATATTTGGGCCTATCCTTCGACAGAAGGATGACCTGGAGATTCACGGCTGAGGAGAGGCTTGTTAAAGCTAGGAAGCAGCTCTTTGCCATCTACCCACTCATTAACAAAAAGAATAAGATCTCTTTGAAAACAAAGGTTAATCTATACAAAATCCTAGTAAGACCAGTCCTGACGTACGGGGTGCCTACATGGTCCACTCTCTGTGCCACTCAGCACCTAAAGCATCAGAGACTACAAAATACAGCGTTACGAATTATAACTGACACACAAAGACACTTTCCTGTAGACCTGCTTCACAGAGACATGAAAATAGACAAACTAAAACAATTTTATGACAAAATAATAGACAATTACTTTAAACGGACTGACGTATCGACAAACAATCTAATTAGGGCATCACACATAAGGTCAGCTCAGAATGAGAGATACCGCTATCCCAAAGATTGGAAGCCTCCTTGATCGCGATTTAACAAAAATTAAAATCTTTAAAAAATTTTTAAAAATTTAAACAATTTAATTAAACAAAAATCAAAAGTTCTTAAAAATCAACGAAAAGCTCAAAGAAACAACAACAAAGAATATTAAACTATTGCAACAAAAACCATTTCAAAATAGAAGTAAAGGAGCCACGCTCCAACTTAAGAAAATACCCATACAACGGATACAGATAAAGTCTACAAAATATGAAAATCCTAACTTCACTAATAGCTGAGTTATAGAAGGCGGAAGGTGAGATGCAGGGTCCTGAATATAAAGCCGACTGTTCACCTACAGGATTCCCGCAAGACGATTTTAAAATTTTTAATTTCATTGGCTTAAGTATATTTCAAATTATTTTTCCGCGATAATTTAATGAATCAGATTACAGAATAAAATCGGTCTTCGAAATTCCGCTGCATAAGGTGGATAGTTAACATAAAGGTGAATAAAAGGCAGAATTGTTTTGAACCTTCTGAATTAAGATTTAAAAGCTTATTCGGATCTGCCGTATTGCACAGAGAAAATTTTTTTACTAAAATTCCAAATATGATAGTGTGTAAACTATAACTGCCACTTTTAATTATTTATTCTGCTAATTATCTCTGTATGCAGTAGAATTATGATTTTCTTGTCCAGGATTGAAAGTTTATTATTTTATTTTTGCTGTCTGCGTATCTAACTGTTTATTTGTTTTTTTTTCATTCATCACAACAACGAAATAATTTAGAATATTTCCTTGAACTAAAGTAAATCTGTAAGCTTTTTATTTCTGTGTCCTTTAGCAATGCGCGAAAATATTTTTATTATGTTAAGTTCCTTGATTTTGACTCATTTTAAAAAATAATGGTTGAAAGATATATTTTATTAACTAGAGGGCAACAACAAACAACATATTTCAATTCAAATCAATCTCAGTGTACAGCATTCTTTACGCTTCTTTTTACTTCGATTTGATTCATAAAATTTAAATCACTAAAATGTTTCAGCGGGTAATGGGTACACATTTACCTATGTTACAGGCATAATTTTATGAGCTGTCCTCAGGTACGCAGGTATAGAAAAAAAAAATAAATTGAACTTATGTGTAAACTTCTTTCGCATTCACAGACAGATAAACCAAACACCCTGATGTAAGTAAAGTTCTTTTCACGAAAAATGGTTTTCATTTAATGGCTGCAATAAAAGTAAAGAGTCGATCACAAATCCTCCGGCAATAGATAAGCAAATTATATAAGGTGAAGTAAAGGTGCCCCGACAACAAATACTGGAAATTCAGGGGTTTTTACGACAACACTCAGCACCCATTTTACTGCAGTCATAAAATCAGAACCATTTTTCGTGAAAAGAACTTTACAGTATTGATTGTATATTCACGGAAAAAAATGAAAAATAAAAAATGCCAACAATAATGTATCTTTTCATTTGCTACATTGTAACATTTATCCTAACATTTGTTAAAAAAAAAATACTAAAAATATTTTAAAAATCTCAAGTACCTACCTGTTGAAATTTTTACTACCGCCATTTTGTAGTAAAATTTTAAACTGATACTTCTTGTTAAATCCAATATACGTTCTATCAATATAAGTGAGACAATAAGACTATACATTAATCGTTAAATTTTATTGTGTAAAATACATAATGATATGTGAATTTTTTTTACAATTTCTATGCAACTTTACTCCAAGTATAAAATTTGTAATTTAAAACAATTTGTTGTAGAAACTTGAACAACTGTCAGGTTTTATACCTATCCAAATATAGAAATCTCCAGCAATTTGCAGTATTTAATACACTGGCTTAAAATGTGTAATTTAAAACAATTTGTTGCAGAAACTTAAACAATTTTCAAGATTAATACATATCGAAATAATGAAAATCTTCAACAATTTATAGTATTCACTACACTATAATATTCCAGCATACCGTATTAAGTACTTTAGATTGCTAGAGACTGCTGGAAGATGGCGCTGCCTATATTGTACTGCCTACACAGAACAATGCAGCAGCTTTAAGCTATTTTGATTTTTCAACGGTCGGTATTCGGTATGCTCACTTATCATAATTCGTCGTCAATATCACGAAATGTCGTATCTCAGTTTCGCCAATTTTACAGGAGAGTAATTTAAAGATTTGCACTGATTTTACATGGACACTCTAATATAACTAATTAATAAATTTGTTTGATTTTTTGGATAGTGAGAAATGTATGTTTATGAATGTTGGAAGTGTGATAATTTTACAAAAAAAATAATTACATATATTTTTTTAGTGCAAAATTAAGTTACGACCATTCGTGAAATTGAAAAATAATATATCAAAGAATTAACAATAGTTACGTCGGTAGTGAATTTTGGCAATCTTAGAATTTAAACGGCAATAAATTAAAAATAATAATTTATTAAAGTGTACATAATAGCAGTAAAGTTATTCTTACAAATATAAAAAAAATCTAACTAACAGTATTATTGAATATTGTTTGAGTAACTTAAAAATTAAGCAGTATTCACTGAACAAAACCAAAACAATGTATTCTAAATTTTATAATTTAATAATGAGGAATCTTCAAATAAAAATTTTGAAATTCTTTTATTCTGACAACAGCTGTGTCTACTACACACAGTGACTTTAAATCCTCAAATTTTTCTTTGCTTATTTTTCTAGCATCTGGGTTTAATGGCTGTAAAGGTAAATATAGTAGATTTAAGGTTTGCCTTTTTAAATTAATAGTATCGTAGCAGTCCTGAAGGTGACTGGTTTTATAAAATATTTTTGTTGGTTCGTTTTTTTTTAACTTTAAGCTCCATCATGTCACTCCATTTTACAGGATTTCCAGATTCAGATGTTTTAACCGATAAAACTTGGAGATCTGGGAGAGGGTCTTGAAATTATACAAATCGTTATATTGTAGAGGATACACGTTATATGGCTGTTTTCGCCTTGAAAGTCGAATTATGGGGTATAGCTGAGACGGGATAAAAAGTTCACCTGAACATGATATGGCTGTGGATATGGCACTATGTGCGCTATCGCCTTCATTCTGCCCATGAAATGATTCGAAAAATTTTAGTGAAATCTCTTCAATGTTGGAACTGTTAACGACAGAATAAAGCATCATAACAGGAGTAATTGAATTTTTATTCTGGCCACTGCATCCATCTGAAAAAGGTTAACGAATTTCGCTCGTTTTTCATTGTAGTAAATTTGTAAAGCCTTGTAAACGCAGGAACTTATTTCTGACGATCCTCTTTTGCTGCTAGTTTCATCCCAAATGAAACGAGAACAATCCTTTGAAGCAATGTCATAAAAAGTAAAGTTGTAATTTGACAAACGTCGTTTATAAAAAATAGCGCTTTCTTTAGATTGGGGCAAGTATATCACCTGTTGCAAGTCAAAACTTGCACAAACTATGTCACTATTCATTTGGGCTTCTTGTTTTATATTTTCTTTAATCTCTCTGACTCTTTTTTTCTCTGCAATATGCTGATCATAAGGTTCTTCTAATTTTTCTTTTGTTGCATCATCACTTTCACGGTAACTAAGGCATAATGAGCATTGGTCTTTTTTAGCTGTGTGAAATGCTAAATTAAGAGATCTAAATATTTTGCGGTACAAATCAATACAAGGTTTTTCGTCATTTTTTGGTTGTAGTTCTTTCAGAAACATAGCGTACATTTTGGAAACAGGTAATTCTGAATGGAGGTACTGGCGGGTGGAACTGGATCGACAGTAATGGGACTCCATCTTTGGAAACCTTTCGATGTGTTTCATAATGGCGCTACGGATTTTAGTGTCGCGTTCAATTACGGCAGCAGATTGACGTTTTGTTCATCTATTATAATTCCACTTGAATTCAGCTTTTCTAAAGCTGTTCTTGTCATTCGGTCAGTGATACCAAGTGTGTTCAAAAAAAATATTTTGCATACGAAGTACCTACTCTTTATTGTCAAGAGTTAAATAATACTTATTAGTATGTTTCCTGCGAGAAATCTCTTCTTTTGTAGTTCTTTGGCTAGTTTCTGATGTTTTAATATGTCTAGCAATAAAATCACGTTGACGTGTAAGGTTTCCTAATTCATAAAAAGAATTAAAAATTTTAGTTCGCTCTTCTTCATCAAATAAAATACATTGGCGGCTTTGTTTTTTACATTTTTCACTATTACATCGCTGCTTCAATTTGCGTTCGTTTGCAGTTTTTCCTGTTTTTGGACTAACATATTCTTTGCCTAAGTGTTTTAAAGATTTTGCCAATTTCTGCTTATTAGTTTTTTTCTTTTTAACAACTACTTCGTGTTCTTTTTCTTCACCCTCAACTATAAAATCTTCTGGCTTCGATATAGATGAAACTGAAATTACTGATGAGCTTTTTATCTCTTTTATTTTACGTTTCTTCTTATTACTTGTGTGTGTTTCACAAGAATTTCCATAAACTAGGAAGTGTTCGTGGCATAATAACTTTAAGCAGATATGACAAGAGCTAAATATCTTTTTCTTGCAATATTTTGCTTCACATTTTTGAACATAAGTTGGATCATCATTATCAGATATATTACCAAACAAGCTTGTATCACTGTCATATCCTTCAAGCTCGATGTATTCTTCATTTTGCCTAGGTTGTTCCGGTTGATTAGCTTTAAATATTTCTAAAAAGTAAAAATAAACTTGATTGAAGATTTATTCGTACATTATAATATATGAATTGTTTACCATATTCAGTTACAAAATTTGTAGAAGCACATTCTGAAATATGATTATCTAGGTATTGCTGGCTAACATTTTCAGTCTGTACACTGGGATCAGGTTCTGGAACTACATATTGCTCTGTTTGGTAAGTGATGTGCACGTTTTCTATAAATATATAATTTTATCAATTTACTTTTTCTTACAGCAAAAAAGAAAAACTTACCCTGTGTTGCATTATTATCATTCTTGTTTAAATGGCCCTTGAATATTTTTGCCAGTTCTGCTAACGGTATATCGTCGGAAGTATCGCTGTCCCCTGCGTTATCCGATGTTTTTTAGAAATTTTTTTGAGATCTGGTGTGTTAATTTCACTGATTGTCTCCTCAGTATCTATAACTGTTCCCGTATACCACTTTCCTTTATATAACATTTTCACTGCACTTCCGAGAGTTATTTGCTTATTTTTTTTAAGATTCACTAGTTCCTTAGAGTCCACACAATTTTTTGATCCATCTTGCCACAAAACCAGCACATCCATTTCAACACTATATTACTCTAATTAATACGTTTTTATAAAAATAAATATGGTTCATCTACATTCGGTGCAAGCTCGATGTATACTAAGAGTAAATTCAGAGACAATGCAATATTATTGAAAGGAGGGATAGACAATTAACTATTAACACGAAAAGTTGAGATACGCCATAATAAAACCAAAGAAGTATTCAGTGCGACAATTTCACGAACTGTCGTAACTTTATTTACGTCAGTTCGTGAAATTCTCTTTTTAGTCCAATAAACGGAACGCTTAAAAAGGAATTTTAGTTAGAAAGCTGCTTTTTCGGTTGAAGGTACATTTTAATGTTTGAAAAGTCACCTCAGTGTTATTTTGTGTCCAGTCCTTGCACGAGAGCTAAAAAACCCTTCTTTTGGGGTCGAAAATATATTTTTGGGTTATAACTTTTAAATAAAAAATAATATGAAAAAAAGTTTTTATTAAATGTTGTAGAGCACTAAATTTTACACAAAAAAGGTTATTACTACTTTTTTCTAATCTATAAATCTAAAAGCCATAAGAGGTTCGCAAATTTCAAAAACAATTTTTGGTCAGGTCTTCAATAAATGGGACCTAAATATGGATATGGCATCACTGTCGTCTTTGGAAAAGAGTTGCAGCGTCTTATAGTGCAGTATTTATCGGGTTTTTAGATGCCGAATGATTGTTTTGCGGATACAGGGTGCGCAAATAACATTTATATCTATATTTTAGGTGTATGTGAAATTTGGTTAGTAGATAGCTAATACCACGGAACAGCACATATGGTAGTTTTCATTTCGAAAATTTTAAAAACAAAAAATATTACTTTACTTTAGGAAGACAATGTAAGAGAAGATCAAAATCTGAGTAAGTGATAAATTTCACTGCACAGTTATTAAGTACTTTATACTATTTTTCATAAAGGTGATACCTATTATAGATGAGTGTATATTAAATTGTCACACCATCACCCAAAAAGTTGCTTTAAAAAAACTGTTTAAAACTGATTTTTTGCTTTACTCTTTTAACCTACAAAAATCGTTTAACCCTAATATCTTCACAGTTGACTGACAATGGGCAACAATATTATTCAAGATACACCCCCAATAAAAATATCATATTAGGTATATAAAATAATTATAAACCATTCAAAATTTTTGGCTTAGTTTCATACATACCTTTCACAGGGTTATTCAAACAATATTTCACAAAAAGATTTCACTCATAGAAACCTCAAAACAGTACAAATATAACATACACTCCAATAAATTAACGTACCTACCAAAGAACTTTTTTTCCAGACACTGGCAGGCAGACACCCGTATAGAGTATAGAGACTCAGCCAGATAATGGGCAGTGTTGCCAAGTTGAAAATTTAATGCGTTTGTGAAATTTTGAAGACGCCGACTAACCCTCAAAGTTCACATGACTCTAAGGCCACAACTATTAGAGATATCGTAAAAATGATTATAAACGTTCTTATTCAGATTTAAATGATCTACAACTTTTGTCTAAAACCTTTTTTTCTAGTGCTTTTTGTTTTAAAGCCACGGGTCAAAAAACATTTTAAAGTAATTTTCCATCCCTTATGCAAGGCTTGAATACAAAATAATACCGAAGTGTCTTTTCAAACATTAAAATGTACCTTCCATCAAAAAAGCAGCTTTCTAACCAAAATTCCTTTTTAAGCGTTCCGTTTATTGGACTATTTCGGCTACAATAGCATACGACACCGGTTAATATTGCCGTATATTTAGTACCAATGGAAATTCAGTTACGACGCTTCGTGATATTGTAGAAAAGGTTATTTTATATACATAGACGACATATCTCAAAATTCAATTTTTTTGAGTTACGACACTTCGTGATATTGACGACGAATTGTGCCCTGTGCTGACGAGAACTAAAGAGTTCGAAACCGGTCTACTCTACAGGTAGCAGTAGTGTAGCATCCAAACATTGGAAACAGATTCTGAGATTCATTCTATCCCTTCCGTTAGTTTCTGTAAGACATTTCCTGCAAGTTGTTGTGAAATGTTCACAAAGACATTTAAACTTTTCCTGTAATAGTACCTATATTGAAATATATCCAACAAAATTTTGTGAAATTTATAACTACATTATTATATTTTTCATAATACATGTATGCATTATTTACAAACTCGTATAGCATATGGTGATAAGCTATTATTTTAATATATTTCTTACAATATTTTTAAATTCAACAACAATTTGTATACTTTTTTTGTACCACTTGTGTCAGATAGTAGCACAATTAGTTATAAATAAGGAAACAATATGATATAGAAATTCACAACAAATTGTTCTTGTCCCTATATTTACAATAATTTGTAGCGAATTTTTCTACAATTGTTGTAAAAATCACAATATTTTTTTCCATGTTGAACATCCCTAACTGTTATTATAAAAGTTTGAAAATCTACCTTTTGACAAGTCGATAAAAGGCTATTTTTACATTTTTACGAAATAGGAAATTATTATACAGGATGTTCCAAAAAAATTGCCACAATTTCAACAACAAACCTACCCAAGCTTGTAGATATAGTAAAAAAAAAACACGCTGTATATTACGAGTATAACAGTTTTGATGCCTGTATAAAATTGTTCTATAAAATTCATTGTATATTTTAACAACAAACCTACCCAAACTTGTAGATGTCAATAAAAAACACCCTGTATATTACGAGTATAACAACTTTAAGGCATGCATAAAATTGTTCTCTAAAATCCATTATAATATATAGTCGATAGTTAATTTTATAAGACCGACGTAAATGTAAATATTATTATATATCTTTTAAACCACATAACGATTTACACACAATATGTCTTTTTAGGCAAAATTTCTAAAAAGACATGATAGTATCTTATACAAACACCAAAAAAAATACATTTTCTTTAAAATTATTTTAAAAAATAGCTATGCTACAACCTTTTTAGATGACATAATATGTTGATAAAAAAAAAACTTTTTTCCAACTTTTTTAAATAATTGAAAAGGACGTCAAAATATAATTGACACCCACGTAAGTTAAATGATACTTTAACAAAAAAAAGTATAGTAGCACTAAAAGCTAATAACCTGTGCAATAAACCTTATCTATTTTTAATAAAGAAATATTTATGTATGCAAAATAATCTAACTGGTACCTACAGCCAAGATTATTAGGCAAAACAGTCCTAAAGTATTTTTGATTCCGAAAATTAATAGGCAATAATAGCTAAATGCATTGCTGGTTCTACTAGAAGCTTTAGTTATTTTATATTTAAATCTAATAATGGGTAATAAAGCACTTGGCTATCCAAACTAAACTAACTAGTAAAATTAGAAACTATGGTATTAAAACCTACTAATTGCACTATTTAGTTTTACTAAACTGCTCTATTTAAATCAACTAATTACTTTAGTAGTTTTAGATATACAAGAAACAGCAAGTATTTGTATTTATATCAACAAAGGAACATTAGCAAAACCAACAACTCATCTAACCTAGCGCTTATTCTACTAGAATATTTAGTTAAGTTAACTAAATATCAACCTATTTTAACTAGATCTTTTTCTCTGTGTGCTACAACCCACGGCAATTTCTTACAGTTTCTGGCAATACTTAATAACCAGTGTTACTGGCAGTCATCGGCAATCACTGGCAGTCATTGGGAATCACTGGCAGTTGACTGCCAAAATCCGTCAGTTGATGTACAAATTTTACCAAGTTAGACGCCCCTGGGGTTATTGACTTCTATATGGCCATATTGTACTTGTCCTACTGCAACCACCGGTGTCTCAATTCTATCTTGATACCACTTGTATGTGTGTGTGTGTTTATATTTTTGTAACATTGATTATATATTTTATTTTATTTTCGTAAAAATAGATACAATTTTTTTTTTATATTTTTTATTTCATTCGTGTTTACAATATGAATACATTTAAAATAAATGAGTCCTATCAAAAAACGTCTGGCCAAACCATGGATAGCGGTATTTTAGTCTTATGTCATGCTGAGCAAAAGTATTCTCCTAGAAAAAAATCAGAAACTATATAAACCAAGCAAGATATATTTTTTTATAAATATGTTACAGATTGGTAGGAATAATCTTTGCATATATTATGTTATATGATTCACATTTAAATTTTTTCCTCGAGAAAAATTGTAAACCTAGGTATATTTTATAAGGCACAACATTATAAACCACATAACCTCGAGTTATATGCACAGACTCTCATAGAACCCGCCATGTGAGCATCTTCCCAGGCTAGATATTCCAAGAAGCTTATCATGTCGCATCCTATTTCTCTTAACTTAAATCTGTATTTTTAATAATTATTAATAAAATCATTCTCTTGTTAAAGTTAGTCTGATCAAGTCGAAATTGTAAACTTTTGAATAAAGATTTGTTTTTTAAAAACAACCTTCGGTGTTCAATCGATTTAAGTCGTGCTAAAATATTAGGTAGAAATTACTTCATGTATAGAAATAAAATGCGGATATTTGTGACCGACCTGATACAAACGTATTTTGGGGAATCACTGGAACCGATGTTCTATTTCGCTTTGTGTTCTTTTTGAGTACCTAGTTTAAATAGCTTTTCTTTTCATATGTTCTTGTATTGTGTTATGTTTAAATTGCTGTAATAAAGGTTATTTTCCTTTATAATTTTGACAAACGGTATTATAAAGTGTGAATAGTATTATTATCTCTTACCATTCTTAATTTTTGCAATACTTTTTACTTAATTAAAAAGCACCTTTTTTTCTGGAAGAAGGCTTGGGGCAAATAAGGCACAACTCTGTTTTAGAAATAAATATCGCCGCTTTGTTGATAGTTCAGGTCACATACATAAGTCGTGTATTTGCTCTTAAAATAAATACTTTTTCGCAAGCAAACAGGGCCATGGCTAAAAGCAGTGATTACTCAAAAGATGGAAACAAGTCGGACAAAACAAGAAAAAGAGGCATAAAAGGAAAAAAATTATATACAAACAAGGAGAATTATTACAATGTAATAAATACGCTTTCCATCAAGCCAAGGTTAAAAAAATCTGACGGTGACTATTGTCTGTATTAGGTACGTAAGTAAATCTACTGATTCTACGTGAACGATATTATAATCTCCAATTTAATAAACAAAATAAAATCAAAATTAATGACAGATATTAAAATGTTAGACGCGGGTGAAATAAAGAATTATCTACGTTTAGAAGATACATTATGACCTAGAATACCTAGATAAAGGTATTCTCAGAGTAAGTCAAGAAAATTATAGAATGAGAAAAAAGAAGAAGGCGGAAAGTGCGCAGTACATGAAAATTTTTTTATCCTTGATTTTAGTCATTTTATTTTTTTCAGAAACGTTTTGCATATCCTTAAACCAAAATACCACCCATCAAGTCTTGTAAAAGTCTTATAGTATACGAGGGAGAGTCAAAATTGGAAATTTCGCTTAGAGTAAAGTACCTCCATTTTTCATTTTAGAAAAAGAAATTATTAAGAAATATTATTTCAGTTTCAAAGATATACTCAAATAACGAATTTCGCTTATTTTGGACAGAAAATAGGATTTGATCGTTTTATCTGAATTACCCTGTATGAAAAGTAAATCGCAACCATACAGTATGCAAATCGTATTTTTTGTAGACTTTGCTAGAGGTAACCGTAAATAATATGTCAGATTTGTTACTTCTAAACATCGATAAATCGAAATAAAATCTCAACTTCCGAACGGTGTAGTAGGTATCAAGTCTAAAGGCAATTCTAATCGACCTCGGTAGTCGGCTGAGAGCATAGGCAGGGAGCGATTTCGCCTGGCAATCGAGAGATTCCGGGTTTGAATCCCGGCTTGGACATGGGACGTTTTAAGTGTTTGTTAGATATTTTATTGTAACTATATTATACTATTGAATAAAACTGGCTGAAGGACTGAATAGCCAAAGGCAACTTTAAAAAAAGAAAACGCAATTCTGAAAGTGGAGCTACAAGTTCAGTCAGTGTCAGTATTCGTATTCGTAATTGTACGGCGTCTCCCCTGCTCGTTCTTTTTGGAGTTCCCCTGTCGGCCTGTCCTATTTTTAAAATTGAACAGTGACAGTGAACTGTTAAACCGTAGTTGAACAGTTTGAACGTCATTAACGAATTACAAAAACGAATAATACGCATTATTATAATAAATAAATAAATTTATGAATTTGTGGGGTAGTAGCTGGTGGTGAGCTGGCGAGTAAAGGTATTTTGGTTTGTTTTATTAATACCTTCTGTTTTTTTCAAATTGTGAAAAATTTTAAAGATGCCTTAGCATTTCCTAAGAGTTTTTTTTTTGCAAAAGTAAAAGAAAAAAAGGCTTGCTTTGAAAATGTATTCAAATCGACCACATTTACCAGCAGATTTTTTGATAGTGTTATTACATTATAGTAGTTGAGACTATATTGATTATCTAGTATAGAAACTAAAGTCCCCAGATTCACACACAGAGTCGTATTATTATAGCCCACGCTTTACTTGGCATCTTTTTTACACCTAATACTGAGAAACTATGTCCATTTAATGTGATTTATCTTCTGCATATTATGGTCTCGGAGAGAGCATAAAATTTAATAATATTATACAACAACGTAGAGTGTGCCATTGCATTTTATATTGTGCGACTGTTTTTGTATTTATTTGTATCTAGTATGTACATACTAGATGAAAATAAAAAAAAAAAAATTTTAAATAAATGTGACAAAAATCTTAATTTTAATTAAGAAGAAAACAGATTGATGTTTTTGAACATCAATGTTTTAGGATCGATGTTTTTTAACACTACAAGAAATTAAAGAAGCACTTTTTAATTTAATTGATGTAGGTAAATCCAGAACTAGAAACATTGCAAATAACTGGCACATCTCGCACATTCTAGTTTGGAGAATTCTTTACGATTCTCTGTTATAGCCGTACCATGTTCAACGGGACAAAGCCTTACTTTCACGAGATATTCCCCTGCGAACCATCTTTTCTCAATGGTTTATAATATTATATTATATTATTGTGCAAAATCCGGTGCTTGACTGTGAAATAATGTTCATAGGCGAAACTTCTCAAGAAACACTATCTGAAATTTCCACAATATTCATGCTCGGACAGAAGACCCGCATGCTATTGGGAAATCTAGCCATCAAGAGCAATTTTCGTTAAATATCTGAGTTGGAATTGTTGAGAACCACTTAATTGGCCCTTTTCTTGCCAGAAAGTCTTAATGATCATAACTATAGCCGGTTTCTAAAGAAGGATTTGCCCATATTACTTAAAGAAGTGCCAATTTTAATTATAAATATGGAATGTGTATGTCGTGGTAGACCCCAGCATTGGCCCTCGAGGTTCCCGGATTTAAATAGTTTGAACTTTTTTTTATAGGGGCACCTTAAAAATTTTACGGCACTCTAGTCTGTAGAAGAAAAACATTCTTCAAAGAGTGCGCACAAATATGAGAAGAAGAGCTAAAGCATATATCCATGGAGGTGGAGGACATTTTAAACAACTTATTTTATTTTTTTTTAGTTTAGCAAGTTAGTAGTACGTAAAGATACGTTATTTTTTACGTACAGATAATTGTTATTCTTTATTCTTTTACCGAAAAATTCGAAAAAAAGGCAAGAAATCTTTTCTACTACACCATGAATAAAATTATTTTTGTTTTTAAAAGAGCAGTGGCGTATCATTTTGATCACCTAAAATAAACAATAAATTTAAATTACCTACAAATTAATTGGGACGCCACTGGTTAAACTTAAAGTTTTTACACAAACGATATGACTCATCTACACTTAGTTTGCACCCACCAAGTTTTATAATTTTATAAAAATATGTAGTTTCTGAGTTATTAAAAAAAAAAAACAGTTTTTCAAAACAAAACTTTTATCACCGTGTATTATAATAACAAAATAAAAATGGTTAATTATATATAACCATTTTGTCTTAAAACCATACACAGATTAACCCCATTCAATATTGACATACATGCCTTTATAGCTTTTTGTTCGACTAAGATGGTATTATTTCTTTAAATTAAACTCGCATTAACTTGTTTAGTCATAAATATGTAACTCTAACTCTACTAAGTATAACTAATTTATAATTACTATAATTTATGTCAATAAAAACAAGTAACAGAAAAATTCGCAATCTTTAAGTAGGTACCTGCCAAGTTAACTAAGCAACAACCCTATTTATTTGCAGAACCCCCTTCCTTAAAAGAACAAACGATTTTTTCCATATTGAAAGTCGTAAGTAGTGCCGACTCATAGTACAAACATGTACCGACTGTTCTCTCATATGCTATTTCTCAATGCATTCGCGTTCATAACCAAAAAAGATTATTAATAAGCACTAATCGTAATCGCGCCTCGCAACGCATCAAGCCATCGCATCGGCCCTGGAAGAATATGTCACCACGCCGCGACCATCCAAGCAAACCTACCGAGAGTCGTAGCAAAGAAAATGATACTTTGTATCTTCTTTGTATCATTTTCTTTGGTCGTAGCCCTTAAACAATCGTCAGGACCGGCTTCACAACTTTAAAGATTTGAAAATAAGCATCCCGACAGGGTTTTTGCACTGCTTGATAAATTTGGGTTTTTATTGTCAACTTATGGATATATTTTGTGTTTTTTTTTTCAGTTTTCGTAGTACCTATATATGGATCGTTTTTTGAAAATATATGGTTACTAAACTTTATTTAGTGTTAGTAACTGCTTTTGATTGAGTGATTTATATGGATATTACCGAACCTTCAAGTAGTTGCTCGCCTACAAAAAAAAATTCAATTAACAATAAAAGAACGAGTAATAGTTAAAAACGTAGGTATACCATGGAATTTGATAAAGAAATCTTGAACTAACCACATTGAATGCTGCAGAAATATGTGGCACTTAAACAAAACTTTCCTCGCGCATTGTGTGCGGGGTTTTGAGGAGCCCAGACAAGAGGACGAAACAAAATAATCCTGGATGATGCCGCAAAATACGCCATTTGTCGCAAAATGCATGGGGTTTTTTCCTAAATGAAATATCCACAGTAAAAACTACGATTGCTGAAATTAAAGACAAGTCTGTACCTAAAATATAATTTAAGAGTTTTTTTTAAACGAAATTTAAAAGAAACGAATTTTAGGTATATTAAACGAAATTGAAAAAAAACTACTAATTAAAAAAAATTAAATTATTGTATGGCGGAAAAAATATTTGGAAATACTACAGGAGTTTCGGGAAAAAGGAAAAAAATTGTATTACACCGACAGAGAATGCAGTTCAAGGCAGGTATTTATGAATGGATTTTCGCAAGGACTAAGAAATCCTATTGGAAATATTTTCGATACTTTAAGGGGTGTAATGGACTTATCATCAAGGATGCGTTTTTCGAAAAGTAAGATTCCGTTGTAAATTTTGCCATGAATGTCTTAGTTCTTAATCTGCAGGGCGATTTTGAAAATTATCGCTTGTTAGGCACCCCTCATATTTCCGTTTTCCTAAACAATTTAATTTTTAGGATATTAACCAAACTTGTTTAATGCCCGGTTTCTTCATCATTCGGTAAAAGTCAGTTAAACTATAATCCTTTGTTAAACGAAATATATGGTATTTTCACTACTGAATAAATTTAATTGTCGGTTAAATGTGTCTTAACTCTTTGGTAACTTAGCCCGTAGTAAATTGGGCGGTTAAGGTGTTAACAGGAGAATAAATGTGTATCTAACCTATAAAATAGAAATGATAGCCTTTATTTATTTTTGAATAATTGGAAGTTTGTTAAGCTTTTGTGTGTAATAAATAAGGTAGGTAGTAACATAGAACTTTTTATTTTATTATAGTATATAGATGGGTAGGTACCTACCCATTTGTATGCAATAAACGTAAAATTTTTAATTTTTTATACTAGGTATATGTAATAAAATAAAATTTTGTAGGATGGATGTGGATGAATATTTTGATATTATTAATGATATTGATTTAGTCAATATAATAGAGGAAGAAGTGGCGGAACATATAAGAGAGTATAATGTAAAGAACGCATTGACCACTTCAATTCTTGGAATGATGCAGAATTTTTTCAACGAGCTCAACAGCTTGTAGCTTGCCGCCTCTGCCGGTTTCACTAAAACTTTGAGGTTAGGTGATCAGCTGCTGGCGATGACTGCCGTATCATGGTGACTGCCCTGCTATTGAAACTCTTGCTCGTTGCTGTGTATAATTCGCTGGAAGATTTTCTATTTTCTATGTCCTTTTCCAATACGTACGATAGAAAAAGAAGCATATAACCTTGCAATTCCAGTGCATTGCAACGTTGTCAAACGTACTCCGATTAAATCTAACGTTAGCTAACCGTCTGTTAAAAAGCAAGCAAAATACTAATTTTGCTTATTCTACTGTTATAATGTCGGTTAAATGATAATCCACTGTTACATATTTCTCCATTTAACAGACCGTGAAAATACCGGGCCTAAGTTGTTTAAGTTTAACCAAACTCAGCTGATCAGCTAACCTCAAAGTTTTAGTGAAACCGGCAGAGACGGCAAGCTACAAGCGTTGAGCTCGTTGAAAAAATTCTGCATCATTCCAACAATTGAAGTGATTAATGCATTCTCTTACATTATACTCTCTTATATATGTTCCGCCACTTCTTCCTCTATTATATTGACTAAATCAATATCAATAATAATATCAAAATATTCATTTACATCCATCCTACAAAATTTTTTTGCCTACAAATGAGTAGGTATTAGGTACCTACCCATCTATATACTATAATAAAATAAGAAGTTCTATGTTACTACGTACCTTATTTATTACACACAAAAGCTTAACAAACTTCCAATTATCCAAAAATAAAAAACGGCTATATCATTTCTATTTTATAGGTTAGAAACACATTTATTCTCCTGTTAACACCTTAACCGCCCAATTTACTACGGGCTAAGTTACCAAAGAGTTAAGACACATTTAACCGACATTTAAATTTATTCAGTAGTGAAAATACCATATATTTCGTTTAACAAAGGATTATGGTTTAACTGACTTTTACCGGATGATGAAGAAACCGGGCATAAGAAGAGTTCAGAAGGTTAACCCATTTGCCCCATGAAATTCCGCTAGAGATTCATATCGTTTCTTATACGCTTTTTTATAAATTCTCATGCTATCTCGCAGGCCCATTGGTACCTATCCAACTTTGAGGGAAGTTAGTATACAAAAAGCAGAAAGCCTGGGGCACCGTCTTGTTGGAGTTACGCGATATTGTAATGGGTCAATGGAACATTTTCTAGCAATTATTGAATAATTTCGTCAGGGATGTCTAAGTGTCTACGTGCTTTGAGTTTTTCGTCATACATCCTGTAAAGTAGGCATTGACTTCGGCCGAAAGGTAATGTGAATTTTTATTTTTGTAATTTAGAGTTTTCAACTTTTTACTGAAATATTTTTTTTTAATTTCCTATTTAACGATTTTTATTAGAACTTTTAAAAAAATGCAACTTTACTCTTTACCATATTTTCGTTTTTTCATATTTGGCATTGGTGACCTTCTTTTAAAATAAGCAAAAACTTTTATAATGAATTCCTTTCACCGTGTCTCACTTTTTAATCCATTTATCCTCTGGTCTACCCCATCCGTGGGCATATTGTACTATCGATTTTTTTCTTTTCTTACCTGTTCTGCTCTGTATCCACTCCAAAAACGAAGTAACCCTGATGTTTACGCCAGGTATGGGTGACCCACATCCTACACCATGAGATATAATACCCAATAGAAATAATCGGTTTTGATTGTTCCAAAGGAGAGGACCCCCTAGAATAAACATGAAATTACCGACAACATTTTCTCTCTTATATATAAAAAATCTTACGAAGTGACAAACCTTATCCCTAACTCCCATATTATGTAGGTATCTAAAATTTGAAATTAACAGCACCAAAAATTACAACAAATAATAAAACGATGTGAAATTTATTAAGTAGGTATGGTACACTCTAAAAAATGGATTAGTGCACGGTACCAAAATATTAGTTTCAGTTACAAGAAAGTTGAGTGAAAAAAGAGATAAAAACAAATTTAATTTCGAATGACAAATTTTATTGATGCAATCATTCTAGCTATGGCAACGAATCAGCCTTTTTAACTAAACTAGGTACATCTAGGAACTGAAATGTATGTGTTTACTATTGATAAATTGGTTATGGGGAATAACATGATTTGTTGCTTGAATAAATCTACTAAGTACGTCACCTCTTTACTTAACTAAAATATTAATAAACATTATTTTTTTAAGATTAGCTTAATATTATGATAAATATAAACTCTATGCAAAACAATTTCGTTGCATGTCATACCCTTCGAGTGACGTCAGCTATCGCCAGTATTGCCAGATTGTAACCAAAATAACCGAGTGAGAGAATTACAGTGATTTTGTTTTTTTCATTTTTTCAATAAAACAAGATAAATTTACAAAAATAAACACAAATTTATTTACTTTATTTGTAGAATCTTCCAGGATGACAATATATACTTAAATTATATTGGAATAGTCATGTAATTTTACTGTTACTTTTTTATATATGCTTTGGCTATTTGAATAATACAATAATACCAAAATACTTCAATAATAATGGGTTGAATGTTCAGTCTATCTAATACACGTTCTCTTTCATACCATTTTAATATCTTGCTTTTTGTGTGCCGAATTGAATTTTTCCAAACATGAAAAGTAGCAGTACGCAATAATTCTTTCCCAAATATGTTCAATCGGATTGAACATACAGTGGTATGGAGGAAGCCGTAAAACTTGATGTCCATATTGCTCAGCCAGATCATCGACTAAATACTGTTTTGGTAGCTTATGTCTGAAAAGAATTTAAGTTTAATATTTAAGAATATGTTAAAAACAAAACCGGCATACAAAACGTCTTATACCAACCGATTAACGATTTGTAAAAGTTCGGCTTTGAGCATTGTATAATCAAGTTTAATTTTATAAGTAGTTAACCATTCTTGAATTGCAACGTTATTCCATGATGTGTTAGGTATTTTTGTTAGCAACATACTATGGTATGGGGCGTTGTCTATTACAATCACAGATGGCTTTGCTAAATTTTTCAATAATTTGTTTTCGAACCATTGTAAAAAATGTTGCTGATTCATTTCTCAATGGTAGTCACTCAGCTTAGCTTTAGAAGAAAAAATTGCCTCTGCTCTCTTAAGAAAACCATCTTCACTACCAGTATGAAGTATTATGTACCTAGAAAAACATGTTTTACCTAGGTAAATTTCCCATAGTTTATATATTTATTTACTGCATAATACCTTTTACCATCAACTTTAGTAGATCTAACACTTCTTTTATTTTAATCTGGCCAAGATCGACCAATGGTGCATGCCATTCTGAAAAATCCACGTTTCATCCAAGAAAACGAATTGGTACAAGGATGCTTCTTTTTCTTTTATATATTATTTCAAAAATACCAGTCGTTTGAAAGCTACATGTGAAAACTCCATCGGTTCATCTTTCTTCCATCCGAAGCCTATTTCCTTTATGAGGCTTCTTAAATAGTTAAGACAACTATCAAACAGTTGTCGGTCTTTTAATTTCTGACTTAAGGTTGTCAAAGTAACATGTTGTTATAAAAAAAAGTTACAGCTGAAGCATAACCAATGTAAAATATTAGTTTTTGAATAATACAACTTACTTGTTTCGTACATTCCATAAATAGTTTCACGGATAGAACTTATATCCACTCTTGACACATTTACAACTCTCTTTGAATAAGAACGTTTCTTTTTAGGTGACTCTAATATTTTATTTTCCTTAACTGTTGTTGAGACTGCGCTTACAGTGAAGATATTCAAATTTAGGGCAGTTGCTACACGCTAAAAATAAGTAAAGTAAAAATAAAATATATAGACCTTAACATACTCTTTAAATTTACTTCTCTAACTGCTGTCAAGGGTAACAATGGGCCATTGTTGTTAAGTTATTCCTGAAAATAGCTTATTAGAGAAGGTATTAGCTCTTTGCATCGGCTATTTAAATGCTTCGGCATTTTTCACAAATAGTAAACAACGTAATCGACAGAGATATGTATGTGCACGTTTGTTGTTCTTAAAAGAACAGTTTTTTAATGCTATTTATAAAAAGACCTCAAATTTTTGTTAAAAATTGAGATTATCAGAACGAATCCACAGAACAATTAAGGTTAGTTTTGCACGAAACGTCAAAACAGGCCAACGAACGAGCTGGCGCCACCGCACCGTTCACAGTTGTGTTGCCAACTGTCGGCCAATAAAATTCAAACTAAATTAATTTTTACAAGCTTAAATAAACAAAATATTTGCTATAAGTATATTCATATTAAAGAAGAATACTTTAACTTTGTAGTACATTGAATATCGCATAAAGTTTCTTACTTTTCTTACGGATTTACAATTATCAGCTGATGATGACGTGCACTAGAAATTCTTTTGCATAAACCATGCATTCCTAGCTTTTGCATAGGTACAAGGTTCATTATTTTTAAGAATTCTCTATGAGCAGATGTTTTCTTCTTTTTGGAGCAATTAATTTGGGCAGCAGCTGTAAGGTTCAGAAAAATTTCTCATACAATATCAGCAGTTTTCAGAAAAATTTCCAGGAAAATTTTTTTGCCAACTTTAAACAAACTATCCTAAAAAAAGAATAATATGTTAAAACTAAATATTTAAGCATGCCAAAGAACGCTTCTTTTCAAAGAAATACAAGAAATAAGTATGTATATAAAATTTCAATTTTATATCTTCTTGTTCCAAAATGCCGATTGCTACCTCCAGCTTCCGAAGAGTTTATCGGCTTCTTTACACCTGCTTAGTAATATTTTGGTTCCATAATTTCATATGCTTTAAGAATATACTTACCTTCATGTCCACAGTCTTGTTGGAATAATAGGTATTCATTTTTCTATTCTATTTTCACACAAAGATAACACTATTAATAAGGCAGATCGCCAATGAAACAAGACAAGCCAAAAGGTTAGATATGGCTAGGTAAAATGGCGGTACTTGGTCTGTCAGCACACATTACAGAAATAAATGTACTTGTATAGTCACTAAGAACAAGTAAATCAGTATAGGGGCCAAATATGTTCGCGATAACATGATCATTTACTTTTTTTAACTAAGAGTAAATAAAAATAAAATTCCATTCTGATGACTAGCTAAATTTATTTAAGAAAACAAATTAAAACCAAAGCTTATCTGAAAACCAAAAATTACTTTCGCAAATGATAAAATATAGCCGACAAGAAAAAATTAGTTTTAGTTACCGATACATTTTTTAGATTGTACAATAAACGTGAATGGTACAAAAACAAACTTCTTTTTCAGGGATTCTAGGAAAGATGGTTCAGGTTAGTTTGATCTGCTCTAACCGGTTGTGAACTACCCTGTATTAATTAAACTATTTTCGGGTTATAAACATATTTTAACAAGCTTATATTTACCTGAATCTGATTGACAGCTATCTTTTCCAACGGTTAAGGTACATATTTCGGAACTAACAATTTGTTCTGTTGTCTCTTTCTGGCATTCACTATTTGATATAACGTTTAATTCTACCTTTTGTAGTGTGTCTGCATTGGCACCAGAAAATTCCAGTTGACCCCAACCTTTAAAAATAGCCAATATTTTAATGTGAAATATAAATATAAATTATATAAAATACAGTGTTCTACAAAATTTTAGTAATTGCTTAGGTGTTTTACCCTCAAATAAAATTTCAAAAATTGTTGAAATCGACCTGAGCTATACTGCACAAGATCCTATAATTGGTATGAACTCGTGTTGATATACTTAGTTAACCGAGGCTAGACTTTAAATTATACAATTTTGTTAACTGAAATAATGTTAACGTTCATTTTTATGATAAAGGTAGTTTTAGTAATTAATAAAATAGGTAAACGTTTTATGATTTCATAAAACTTTAAGAACCGAAGCAAGGTCTTACTTAGGGATTACCACCAATCCCGCATATGCCCTGCGGGATTGCAATCCCATTTCGCTACTAAATTACAAAATTTAGTTTTGTTGTGGATGTTAAGCTTTGCCAAAAATCCTTATCTGAGAGAGCGATGGACAGATTCTAATCGAAAACTTTAAAATGAAATATTTTCTAAAAAATTGAAGAACTTGGCATATTCATGGGGACACTCGATATTCCTGGTCATATTATGGCTAGGAGACTTGGCATCGGCACGTTGGTCACGTTGCGTCCACACTGATAAAAGGCATCACTTGCCACAAGAGAATAAATTATCTCGACTTAAAATAACTTATCCTGAAGGTCTTCTTATCTTATTTTGAGTGAATATGTTCTAAATACAAGATTTTCTGTGTCCTTGCTTATTTCTGGTTATGTTCTTGGTGGCAAGATTTCTTGTTGTAAAGCTAGTGTCTTAGAAATTGTAACATTTTAAAATGGTATTTTTAACAAAGATAAAGTTCTTTGTGCTAAAGTAATTCGCCCTTGTCCTAAGAGTATGGTATAGGTATTTACATGCAATTCGGCATCTGCGCGGAGTCATAGCAGTACTCCAGTGACCGAACTTGAGGTTTCTATAAAGAATCTCGGTTTAGTGTTGTACCGATAATTTTTTCTACGGCTTAGTGGATGTGGATTGTGGATGGGTACATTGAATGCAGATGGGTGCGATTTTTTAGTATTTCGACATCTTACGATTATGTTACTGCTTGTGATTTCTTGCGTGCGTAGTTTAATCCCAAAATGAACAACGAATTAGATTTGCAACAAGTCATATGAACTTAGAATGATTTCATTAAAACCTTCAACGAAATAAATTAATAATTTAATAATTTATTTGTCTTTATTCGAGGATGCCGTCTTTGAGTCAAAACAATAACAAGTACTTGTGTCCTTGAAGCAACGACACATATTCTTGACATAAATATATAAATACTTGTAAACAGTACATTCAGATTTAACGCTTCTATTTAAAGATGTAATCTCTTAGACCGGTACAATATAAATCTTACTTAAAGAATTGATTTTTTAAAATAAGTACTAAAAATAACTAGCCTTATTTTAAGATAATCAATGAACTTAACTCAAGGCTTAGTTTAAGTAAAGTTTTCTCTTCGCTAAGATAATTACGAAAATTACTTCCAGGATCAAGGAAATATTCATTTCGACATACTTATCGAAAGACATGGCGGCCTTGCTTTAAATTCGTTTTGCTTTACATTAAGATATCCTTTTGATCTGTGCAGTTGCGATCATCGTTAAGGCAGATTCGCAGAAACTTGGAGTACTTCTTCAAACTCTAGGTATAGGTACATCTGAACTTTTGACGCTTTTTAAAGCTAAAGTTTGACTATCATTGGAATGCCCACATTTAAGATTCCGCTCCTAAGCATTCTCTCATACTGCTTAATTCCATCCAAAGAAGAGCCATTCGCTTGATCGGCACCGACGATGATCTAACAAACAACCTTGATAGCTTGGAACACCAAAGACAGGTTAATAAATTAAGCCTATTTTACAGATATTTTTATAGCAAATTTTCATGTGATATTGTCCGCTTGGTTACACTAAACGCGCTACATGGTAATAGGGCACTGAACTACTGTCACCCACCCGTACGTGGCTTAACTTAGTATTTCTCTAACAACAGTGTTCAAAAATTCCTTCGTCTGGAGAGCTTCACTCTAGAACGGCCTTTCTGAGGTCGTTTTCCCCAACTAACATAATCCTCCAAGATTCAAGACCAACGTGAATTGCTTCCTTCGCACCCACACAGAGGATATTTTCTGCAGTACCTGGCCATAAAAATTCAGACGAACTTTCATTAGCCTTATTTATTTTCTTCACAACGTTTCAACTGAACATCTCCAGTAGTCTTCCGGTTAAGAAGGTATTAGAGTTTTTTAATTCTACCTAACAGAGCATGACCGAGATGGGTGCAGGGTTTCCAAATAAAACAATTTATTTTATGGCGGCTATAGTTTGTTAGTTTGCAAGTAATCCACAGTCTGGGGTTACAAGGGCGATTGAAAAAGTGAAGCGGGTATTTGCTGGCAGTTTGAGAGTCATTAAAATGCAATTTGATGTAGATATATAATATAATATACTATCTGCTGTCTGTTTGACACTGGGTCGGCGCTGCCACTCCTGAAAAGCCGTCACTGCAAAAAAAGAAATCTGAACTTGGTGCATGGTTTTCCAGACGCTTACCAAATTGCGAAATCGTGTTTAGATCCAGAAACCGAGCATTCATATTTAAAATATAATAATTACTCTTCATAATTATTTCGCAACTCCTATGGTATATATATGGTATTCTTTTCGCGAATAATAAGCCAGCGTTGAATAGTCTACGGGTGGCGATATAATTGCGATATGGGTGCAATCTATCGCTCTGAAAAATTGAGAAAAGTTATATATGGAGGTAATTACCCCTCCAGGATTTTATAAATTAACTACAAATACTTAAATACCCGGATTATCCACCAAAAAAAAAATTGGTAACACATTTTACTCCGTCAATATTCAAATTCGAACTGAACGGTTATGGCAGTGATTTTTTCTCCCTGTTGCATTGTGTGTTGTTCAAGCAAATTAATTATTATTAATCTTGCAACATCTCTATTGAAACGCAAAATGCTTTTAAATGTCCGGCTTGGCAGTTGAAATGATAACTTAAGTCTCAAATATTTCTTTAATGTATTCTGAATTCGGCTCTGTTTCAATATCAAAACAAAAAAAAATTAAAAACGATAAAAAATTAGTTTATATACTAAATATATACAGGGTGTTTAAGAACATGTGGGCAATCTCTCGGATTCATATAGATTAAGTGAAAATAACATTCCGAGTTCCTATAATTTTTTTTCCTAAGAGCCCCCCTCGAGGAGATATATGCCCTTAAAGGCCGGTCCTTAAAACTAGTTTTTTATTGATAGCCTTTGAATTGCCCTGTATATTTTAAATAAAATTTAGTATGATGTACACCAAGGAGAGATTCATTAAATAAGCCTAATAATAAAAGGTATAGTTCATTCTATGGGCCAGGGACGGACTAGCTCGGGCATAAATAACCTTACATTTTTGGCAGGCAGGTGTCATGCTACCGGAATTTTAATTATATTTTTGGATAGCTTACGCATTTTAACGCAAAATAGATACTCTTTGTATATTTTGATAAGTTGTACCGTTTTCGAGAAAAATCCACTTAACCGTTAATTTGCTTTAAAACGTTTAATTCTACTCTCGATCCTACTTGAACCCGTTTAATGTTTTTTCGTAACAGAAGTCTTTGTTAAATTGTCACGTCATAATATGATTTTAAGGTTAGTTGTTTACATCTTACCAATTTTATTTAACTTTTAATTAAAATATACAGGACGATTCAAAAGATTATTAATACAAAACTAGTTTTTAGGGGCATATATCATCTCCTCGAGGAGGGCTTTTAGGAAGAAAAAAAATATATGAACTTACGATGTTATTTTCCCCTGATCTATATAAATCCGAGAGATTGCCCACATGTTCTGAAACACCCTGTATATCTAAGCTTTCATCCTAAACAATTTTAAAAATAAGTGCACCTTTTCTTCATTTTGAGAAGCTGAATTGATAAACGAGCGGAAACAGGACAATAATATGTTTTATAAACTTTTACCCTTATTTTTTTGTGACTTAATTGATCTCTAATTGAAAATAATTATTAATCATAATCATACCTTGTGCTTGTACCTGATCATAAAAAGAAATAAGAAAAGACACCCCAAGAACAAATTTTAGCTTAGTTGTGGAAAATACAGCTGGATTGTGATACCTATATGAAAGGTAATTTATAATACAAATTTAAAATAATAATTGTATTTATTTCAATAGAATGCATACCTAATGCTGTAACGTTGTATCCATCAAAACTATTAAAGCTGTACCTAAAAGGTAAACACACAGGTCCAACATTTTGATTAAAACTTATTTCATCTGTCTTTATCAAAGCTATGTCTCCCTGATACGAGGCTGGATTATATCCACTCCATATTTCATAAGCGGCTACTCGATAAAGCGCAGAAGAATCCGTATCCGAACCTAACAAAAAATTAAGTAGATATTATATCGAAATTTATTTGTAGCCTTAAACGTGCATACCTACATATATAAACAGAACAAAAACAAACCTGTCATTTTTATTTTATGTTAACATTCACACAGTAAAAACAAAAACTATTGATTGTGTAAAATAAACTGCCTGCGAAGGTCGAACTACAATATATCCTTTGAAGATACTATAGTCCGCCTTACGAGTCTGTGGCTACGACGGCTGAGGAGACAGGGGGGTAAGAGGCATAAATAGTCAGTTTTAACTGTAGCGACATAGGCGTGCGGTACTATCGTTTTATATTATTATTTTATCAGTTACTAAATTCGTAAAAACATAAGAATAGAAAAAAATGTTTCTAGATTTATATAATACGTTTCCAGTAGTGCGATTTCATTTTGACAAGCACAGCTACAAACGTTTACATATGATTATTAATTATAATAATTATAAATTAAATAATATAATTCTAAACTCCGCAAATGCCTGTAAAATTTCTGAAGAATTCATAATGACAAGCACCTTCCCACAAACTCAATATTATGTACGATAGAAAGAGACAAAACCAGCTTTAAGGCACAGGTGATAATTTCTGGCGCAGAAATCCGCGATCTATTAGACGTGAGTTGCCAAATTTACCACAATACATTATTAATTATTATTTCTTAATATTATCCTCACCGCCGTCTTAACTATTATTATTTGCAATGAATAAGGGGAAAAATAAACGGGATATATGTTACAGGGTGTATACACACTATAGGGATATGCCAAAGACATTTAGTTCTAATGTCTTTGGTATAGGCATAGGTCTAATGTTTTATGTAATATACTTAAATTTCATACAAATTAATAGTTTATGGAAACTTAAACAGAGTATTACGGCAACAATGTTCCACATTCCTTAAATTCCTTTGGTAGCTATAGACTCGTCCATCGGACTATAGTGACTATTTTATTGTTGTAATGAGTATGGGGCTGTTATCATAAATAGGTAAACAAATAATTCCCATGTCGTTAGAAGTAAGTTTTATTCTATGTTTCATATTCGTTTAGATAGTTAAGGAAGAATGTCTTACCGGTCGATAGTTTGTGATCACCAACTAATAGGAAAATACGCCTCGGGTCCTTATTTTGAACACAATGAGCAGCAGTTACGACAAAACGACTGGATATTATAGTAGCTCCACAATAAGCGTTTCTGCTAGTATCCACTAAAGCTGTCATCGATGGATATTCGTTCACAAGGGTATCTTGACCTCCAACTATTCTTCTCTGCAAAAATAGAAACATTTTTCTCAATTGTTGTTGTTAATTGTAAATAAATAAATGTGGTATTAACCAAGTCACCATCATATTATTAGTTAATCATTTATCTTTATACTATTTGTTCTTCTTGGAAGAAAACATTCCCTGAAAGATTTGTTTTACAGCAAGGTTGAAATGGAATATTATACATTTATAATTGAGGTTTAACCCTCCTTTTTTATACATACGCGATTTTGCCAACCACACTGACAATTTGGCTGGATATCTGGAGTTGGGAAAGCAGCAGAACTTTGTGATGTTGAGTTACTGTCTTCAATTGCTGTAATAGAGCACAAAAATCGTCCACCAAGAAAATTTCTCGAAGTAATCAAGACTAAAAAAAATATAAAATTATAAAGATTGAATTTTAAACAGACATCTAGTTTTTAAAAAAATAAATCTTACCAACTTTAAGCGTGCCTTCTTTTACTAATAGGGAAAAAGAACCTTCTCCACAATAGCTATGTGTTTGAGACAAATTTCCTTTACCATTTGGAGATATTTCTAAATGATCTTCTTTGCAATTCATTGACTAAAAGTAAAATTAAACAATAATAAATGGAAAATATTGTTTTTATTTTATTGCACACTTATTATATTTCTTAATAGTAGATAAAGTCCATGCGAACATATTTCGTTTGACCTAATAACTGCAATAATAGTTTTATTATATTGTAAACACCCAAAGAAACCCCGTTAGCCGGAAATTGGTATTTTTGGGAAGATAATAAAAAAGTAAGATAGGGACATGTAAGCCGTTTTGCTCTATGGCGTACCGTTAGAAAGAGCTAGAAGCTGTCAAGGTTCGAAAATGTCATTTTTCAAAAGTCGATATCTCGGAAACTATTAGGTTTAGACTTATAATGTACTTTGTTTAATAGAAAATAATTGTAATCTAATGTAAAATCCAAAAATATTCTAAGATATAGGATGTTCCATTAAAAACAAAGTAACTTTATTTCTCTACGGCTTTCTGACTCATCCTGTATACTTATCTTTTTTCAATTCTAATAGACTTTACCATAAAACTTTTGTCTTGAATATTTTTTGTTAGCTGTCTTACTTTAAGAAATAATCGACCGTTCCATACATACCAACTAAAAAGTTTTGAGAAATATCCTAATAATTAAGTTGTTTCTAGAAAGCCTTAATTAGACAGTTTATTAATTTTGATAACAAATTAAGTAATGTACCTATCTATTGTTATTATAAACTGGCATTAAAAATAAATGTGGGTTAATATGTCTCTGCGAAAGCGAAACCCGAGTTTATGAGGGGTTTTATTGCAGTCATTAAGCCAAACGAAATATGTTGGGAATTTACCTACAGTGTGTCCACGTAAGTTGGCGGCATATGGGAAACTTCTTTATTATTAATTTTACGAAAAAAAGTTATTCTTCATAAAAAGTTCTGCATGGTCCAAAACCTAAAATGCAACCATCAGATGTTAAATTTTTTCAGTCATATACGAGGTTTGTCAAAAAATGTGATTTTTGCTCTAGAGTAAAGTACCTTTCTTTTTGACAATATCGAAAATTGTTATAAAGAAAACATGTTTAGAATTAAAAATAGCTTTCAAATATTCAACATTGTTTATTTACATTAAAAAAATATTTTTTTCTACATTTTCTCTGCGATTACGTTGGAAATTTAAGTTTGCACATTAATGCATTGCATTTATTAATTATAAATTTGATTAAACAATTATAAATAAACTTTTAAAAACAATTATCTCTTAATTTTTATCGAACACTGATAACCTTTAAGTTGCTTAATCACTAGTTTGTAACGTTCTAACGATGCATTTAAATGAATAACAAGTTGTATGCATAATTTACTTTGTTACAATAAATACTAATGAATAATCACTATCTTCAATTTACTAATGCCTCCACATATCCTCCATTTCTGTTTATACATGTAACAGTTCTATTACAAAATTCTCTTAAGACATTGCTAACCATATGGGGAGTTATATTACGAACCGCTTCTGCAATTATTCTCTCTAAATGGTCAACATCTTGAAATGGCCTTTGAAGGTAAACCTTTTGCTTTAAGTAACCCCACAAGAAAAAATCGAGTGGGGTCAAAATCTGGAGACCGCGGAGGCCAAGGAATTTCCGAAAAACGATGAAAAACTCTTCCATTGAAAATATTTTCAATGTATTGACGTACATCTAATCTGCTGTGACATGGGGCACCATCCTGCTGAAACCATATCTGCTGACGTTCAAGTAAGGGAACGTTGTCAAGAAAATCATTAATTCTATTGTTTAAAAAGCACAAATAACGATCAGAATTCAAGGTTTCTCGGAAAAAAAAAGGTCCAATTATTTGATTTTTATACATTCAGCACCACACGTTTGTTTTGAACGAATATTGGTCCCGAGTTTTCAACGTAAAATGTGGATTTGTATCACTCCACCAACGACAGTTTTGGCTAGAAACTGTCCCATTTGATGTTGCTTCATCCGTAAAAATAATACACCTTGACATAAATGGGTTATCTACTAAGATTCCCTGTGTGTCACAACAGAATTCAAATCGTCTATCATTATCTCCTGGTCTTAAAGTATCAATTTTTTTAGGTTTGTAAGGGTGATATTTGTGTTTATTTAGAATCTTTGAAACTGTACTTTTTTTTATATCCATTGGCAATGAAGATGCCCTTTTTCGCAAAGGATATTTAGGATGCTCAGTTGCAGGGAGCATTACTTGCAACGCAATGTCATTATTTTCTACCATGCTTTGGCGTTTTTTTCCAAATTTATTATGTAGGTACATCTCCACAAGTCTTAAATTTATTAAATATTTTTCTAACACTTTCATTGTGAATATTTTTATCTGGATGTCGGAAATTAAAAATGTCTGCTGCTTCTCGAAATGTTTTATACTTATCTCCCACTATTAGCACAATCTCAATTTTCTCTTTTAGACTTAATGTTGGTGGCATATCTAACTTTTCATAAACAAATACGTCTGTCAAACATAAAACTGTACAATATGGATCTCTAAAAACTTTGAAAAACACTGTTAGACTGCCTAAAAAAAGTGTTTATACCGTGGCACTTTTTGAAATACGATTGTTGACGTTTCTTCGAATTTTCGATATTTAGACAGTTCGCAAAGCCTACTTTAATTATAAGTTTTAAAAAATGCCAGTGCATCCTAGATTAATGTAAAAAAACAATGTTGAATATTTGAAAGCTATTTTTAATTCTAAACATCTTTTCTTTATAACAATTTTCGATATTGTCAAAAAGAAAGGTACTTTACTCTGGAGCAAAAATCACATTTTTTGACAAACCTCGTATATGACTGAAAAAATTTAACATCTGATGGTTGCATTTTAGGTTTTGGACCATGCAGAACTTTTTATGAAGAATAACTTTTTTTCGTAAAATTAATAATAAAGAAGTTTCCCATATGCCGCCAACTTACGTGGACACACGTATATCACTGTTATTATTATATTACAACCAATGTAACAACTATTGGTTAAAAAGGGTCTGATACGTTCATTTTGAGTGCAAGTGTCGTAGGTTCTGTAAAAAAAGTTTGTTTTATTTCATGTTTTGGGGTTTATAGTTCCCCAGAAATCCCATTTCGAAGTCCTGCTATTTATTCTTATTTCTAGCTCGCTGTAGCCCTTTAAAGATATGAAGACCACAGGGGAAAAACGTGTTATGTCAAAAAATATTGAAATCGATTTTACTACGCAATATGTAAGGTATTAGTCATTGTTAACGAATTGTAGAACGAACCAGAGGAAAAACGGGACTACTGGCAAGCTATAGCTAAAATAAATATTAGCGCTCTATAGGGAATAACGAAGTCCAAGCTGTACAAGGTAAAAACGTGTTAAGTCAAGTTTATTTATATTGCGCAACTGTGATGTTTATTTTTTTTTTTTTAGTTTTCTATAGCAGTGTGCCCGTGTGAATGTTATTATCTATCACATAGAAAGCACTCGTTTAAGATTTGCTGAACAGGATTTTTGACTTCACTGTACGTAAAAGTACCCATTTCTTTCACGTTCAGTTAGACAGTTAAAAATTGTCAGAGATCATCCTCGATTAGTGCTTTAAGAAATAGTTATAATTGTGTATGGGAGTCATCAGTCATTGTACTTCCGAGAAAAAAGAGGATTACTGGACCTCCACTACCCAATGAACAATTTTATCAACCACCTGTTATAAGCGCTGGTAAGTAATTGTAAACTTTTTGTAAGTTATTAGAAGTAATTAGTACTTTTTCTACTACAGATGATATTCCTGTTTCATCCGAAAAATTTAAGGACTTATATATAAAAGTTAAAGCAGTTTTGTACTTCTGAAACACAAAATTTTTTGAGGCATCTGTAAATTAAATAAAATATGTTGCCTATGTTACAGTTTCTTTTTATTGGTTCAGGTAGAAATAAAAGTTACTCAGTAAATCAGCTAAAAATTATAGCATCCCAAATTTCCTAAAATCAATGAAAAAACTAAATGAGCAGTGACATAACACGTTTTTGCATTGCATATTCGAATCTTACATTATTTAAGTAAGTACATAAAATAGAGCGGGCAAGTAGTCTGGCATGACTTTCTTTAAGAAGTTATAGAGATACATTAGTTAATTTATTATATTGAAAAGATACGCTTTATGTGAACTTGAAAGTAGTTGTAGCGTTGCTAGTCTAAAATTGTATCTCCTGATATATGACATAACACGTTTTTCCCCTGTGGTCTTCATATGTATCTACCTACCTTTGGCATTTTAACATCATCACATGACAAAAACATCTTCGAATTTGGAGGACTTTTGGCAATCCACTGGCATGACGTTCCAGCAGTGTAATTGTTTGGATATTCTTGGTTAAAAATATAGTACTGTTGTCCCTGGACAAGCTCTTGGTAATACATACAGTTTGGATTAATAACAGTTGTTACCATGGATACAGGCATAAAGAGGTTCCATATGGATGGTAAGACCATGACAGTTTTTTTTTAATTCTTGATAGAAAACCTGAAATTAACAATCGAATTTAAAAACTTATTTTTATGTAAAAACCAGTCTAATGTGACAATGGCTAAGGATAGGGTGTAAGTATAATAAGAAGAGCGAGGGCAATATTGAAACGCAGGGTAGGTTAATATACTTCAAATCTCGCATGATATGCAAGGCAAATACTACTTACATCATAAAGGGACCTAATTTTTAATTTTTTGACAAAAGGACATTCTTTAAAATGTTGTTTGTAAAACATAATATAATATACGATTTGGCATTGGAAAATTAAGCTTTTTTTATACCTACATGACCAAAATCTAAAAAAATAATAATATTACGTCTGTAAAAAAAATGATGTCATTAGAGTATGTTGGTTAGGATTATTTTTTTAGCCGTAATCCAAGATTTAAAGAACGAATATCCCTGAACTAACCTGAACAAATATCCAAAATACCTATCTGCTACTTGAAGTAAAATATCAGTTAATTTGTGTCATTGTTAGTTAATTTTTAAATTGCAATAATGGCCACGTCCATCCGAACATAGCGCTACATCATATCGGTTGGTTTACAGTCCCAGAGTTAAACGAAAACAATATTTGAACTTTGCATCGTTCTCCACAAGGTGCTTTAGAACCACAACATTTCGTAAAGACCCTCTTTGACCCTATTCTCAAATATTTTCAAAGCTGTATTATTTTCAGAATATACTTCTAACAACGCAGACACATCATCATCATCCTGCTCTTCTTCTAAAACCATACAACAATAACAATTCATATTTGTATCGATTTTTTTTTAGTCGCAAGAAGTAAAGTTATATTACTTAAAACAATTAGACGAATGCCTATCCCTGTATATTGTAAACCCTGTAACATATATACCGTTGATTTTTCGTCTTGACATTGCAAATTATAATCGCTTAATATAATATATTATATTCTAAAAGCGGTGCGAATAATATGTTTTGGTAAATTTGTAAACCCACGCCGAAATCAAGCTATGAGCGGGGATTTATGTCCCTTACTAATGGTTTTGTCTCTTTTTATCGTATATGATATTGAATTAGTGGGGATTCAGAGCACATCTTCACACTTTCAGAAATTTTACAGGTATTGCCGGAGTCTAAAATTATTATATTTAATTTTAAATTAATCATATTTAAACGTTGATGTTTGTCGAATAAATAAATATATAAAAGGTAAAGTTATTCATAGTCAAGCTAGGGCAGTAATTGCCAATAAATCAGTAGGTATTTGTTTTTATATTTTACGCAATTTAAGACCAAAATAATTTTTTAAAAAATTATTGCCCCCGCCTATACGGGTCTAGGACATTTAGCCGTCGCCGTTTCGCCGTCGCCGTTTCGCCGTCGCGACAATTCGCCGGCAGCCGATTCGCCGTGGGCCGTTTCGCCGTCAAATACAACGTCGGATGATTGGAGTTCCAAACCACAACCAGTTTTTAACCATGAGGCATTTGAAGTACTTAAATTGACGGTGAAAAGACGTTAGTAAACGTCAACTTTTGTAAATAAAACTTAACAAAAGGAAATGTCAAATATCATAAGTCATCTTTTAAATCTTTAATGGTTAACCTACAAAAAATTTTTTTTTCGTTTTATCCCAGCTTGAATTCCTAATTTTCGTTGATAAACAACTTTTTGCTTTGCAAGAATTACGGACTGCAAGAATGGATCACTTTAAAGTAGTGTATATTAAAGATCTTAATGAGGTTGAGCCAGTCCCTCATAAATGGGAGGAAAGTGGAATAGTTTGGTTTCCCCAACGTCAGAATAAAGTGATAATCGTAATCATCAACTTGTGTTGAGCCTATGTGGAAGTCTCCACCCTGAACTGAGACACTTTGACCGGTTACTGTCGGTTTTTCTTGTGTTACTGTTGGTAAAGTTGCTGACCAAAAGGTAAAAAAGTAAATTTAACTTTCTAAAACTTTTTTGCCAAGGCGCTTACTAACCTGAGATTGTGATGAAACCAATTTAGCTTTTTTTCTATAAAAAGTATTACTATGGCGGTAGGCTCTTTTTCCTTTATTTAAGGACATACTTGATGCTCAATCAGCTGATTTGTTAGACAGACATATAAACAAATAAGTAAGGTTATTCTTCGTATTTTTATTTTAACGGGCTGCGACTAAGCGAAAAAAAAGTGACATTTTTTGTACCAAGTTTGGTAGGTGGGCGAGGCAACATCGAATTGTGGTTTGCAAATTCCATAAAACTACACTTTTCTAAATAAAGAAAGTGTCCGATGTTACTCATACGTCAAGTTATTTACCATAAAATAACTATACACGTTTCGACCACTATACGACGTCGGCTTAGAGGACGTAATGTTTTAACGTTAATTTTACGTTAATATAAGCTACATAGGTGTACATTACGAAATAAGTCAAGCAGTGACTTAAAACTTTACCAAAAACGACGTCCTTATAGATACAAATTTAGTCGTAACACAGAAAAATGTTTATTGGGTAATAAAATGTAAATTTGCAATGGCCAGGGCCCATTAAGCAGGGTGGACAACTTAAAGGTTGCATTGTAAATTTCAGGTAAATTGCAATGATAGTTTTTAAAAATTCCGTATTTCAGATCTTTCAGAGGTACACACCCCGAATCGGTCCTAAATTGGGGCCACCCTAATTAGCATACAATAGAAATTTTTATTATTTTATGGCGATTGATAACGTTGGCACATTTTTGATTTCTATAACAACAAATTAGGAGGTTCTTTATATATAATGGTCTTAAGTTTAATAACTTTGCTTCACTGAATTAAAAGTTTGATGGATAAGTCCTTTTTTTAAATATCATAATTTCTATAATATATTTTTGAGTTGCACTTAGTGGATTTAAATCAGTATTACATGAGGCTTCCCAAGCAGTGATCCCATACGAGTTCGGTGAATGGAAGTAATGTGACAGCGGCGTTACTTCAGGTAGTTTATTACAACACTAAGTATAATAATAATTATACTTGATTATAATTATAGCAGATAATTGAGATATTAATTATTCTAATATTAAGTAGATGAAAACATATATAGAAATAAGAATAATATGAAAATAGATAAACTGGAATAAATATTAATATTTTAAAAAGAATCTACTGTGTACAATACAACAACTTAATTTTTAAATTTTAGTCATCATGTTCCGAGTAGTCCGATGAACTATCGTCGTTGGGGTTCAGAGAAATAATAATGGACTCAACAGTGTTTTCTAGCATTTTATTAGCTTCCCAAATTCTTTCTTCTATTTCAATAACATGTTTGAAGCACTTACTCCATTTTTCACAATCCACTGTCTTTATTCCCTCTTGCTGGAGGTTTCCAACATCTCTCATTTTAAAAGTGGTGGTATGCCTTGCTACAAACCCTTTTACTTGTGCCCACACCAATTCTATAGGGTTTAATTTACAGTGATTTGGCGGAAGGCGAAATACCGTTATATTTCGTTTTGAAGCGATTTTGTCGACAACAAGGCCAGTAGCTTTGTTTTCAGCATATCTTCATGCAATGGCTTCTTATTTACAGTAAGCCAATGAATGATGTAATTTTTTTTCCAAGAAGACGTTGGTATTTTTTCGGATTTTCTTAAATGATAGCTGGCATTATCCATGACTATAACAGACTCAGGAGGAATAAGATCTAGCATTTGCTGGAAATATCCTTCAAAGACATCAGCGTTCATGTTTTCATGATAGTCTTCAATTCGTTTTGATTTAAATGCTAGTAAGCCGCCATCGACAAATCCATTTTTGATACCAGTGTGAGTAATTATATTAATCTTTTACTCTTCCCGAGGGTGCTTTTATTTCAGTGGACCGTCCTTGCATAAGAGCTCGCCTAACGCTTTTTATATGTTTATCCTGCCATATTTTACCAACGGTATATCCTTCGTTTAACCAAGCTTCGTCCATATAACAAATATTCTTGTTTTCCCTTCGAAATTGTTTAACTGCCCTCAAATATCGTCGTCGCCAGCAGATGATTTCGTCTTTCTCTATTAAAAGTGATTTTCTGTTTTGAATTTTTTCATAACAAAAATTAATTTCCTTCAAAGTTTCCATAGTTTCTTCTTACCCATGGGTGGAATGAAATCACCCTTTTTTATTTGAGACATTATTTTGTCCAAGGTAGGTATTTCTTTTTTTAAGCAAAACGAGTGTATGATTCTTCTAATGGCAGTCTTTTCATCCTCATTTATTACAGTTTCTTTTCTTCCTGTACTTCTCTTTGGTGCCCTAACGGAACCGCGTTTATCCTCGCGCACAAGTCTGTATATTGTTGACTGTCCGACTCCAGTCATATTCGAACACATTTAATTTATTTTTGCAACTTCGAATGTTAAATTTTGGTGGCGAAGAGCGTTGAACACATTGAGAATAATAATTTTCTCATTTTTAGAAAGCGCAGTTGTACTTATCCGTTTCTCAGCAACAGATTCAGAAACCATTTTCAAGAACGAAGTTTTCCAACAACTGCCGGAGATTAACTAAACATTTCAAATTTTTGAAACAGTGAGGCATATATAGGTATGTAAACTACCTGTGCCTCTACCTACCCGATCTCGGGACCCCTGACAATAATCATAGGTACAATAGTAATAATTTGACTACACCTATGGAACACGGCGAAGACCACTGGGTTTTATAGTTCAATAATGATTTATTACTCCCTCACATTAAGCAACAGACTATAATAAAAATAAGGCTGTCATCCAAACTTCACAAACTTGACTACTAACACAGATCTATATAGTTGCGTAGCTATATAGATCTGTGCTACTAAACAATTTTAGTGGCCTCATATCCCATAATCATAAATGATTTCTTTATTAACCATGCCATTTCGGTTTTTGTTTCAAAGCGTCCTATAAAAATATTTCACAGAAAAGAAACTAACCCGAACTAGCAATTTTTATCATTCTGGCAGCCGCTACTATAAAACGATTTGGCAGAACAAGCTTCGCAACGATGTGTTACATGCCCCATATTGCCATTAAAATCATATATCAAAGGCGTCATAGCTTGGACGCCTCCAATGAAAGCAAATATGAATATGCTCAAAATATGAGAAATTTAAGAAATACGTTGATGCATGTGTTCAATCAATTTTTAAAAAGACATCGGTACAGGTCGAGCAATAAGCATTCGGTTGCGCATCAGAAATTATAATGACGTGCCCTGACTTTTCTTTTCTATCATATACGCATCTCGCAGCTAAAGCTAGGACGCACTACCTGTACCAGAAATAGTTAGGTAGGTCAATACTTTTTTTCGTCACTGTATAATTTACTTTTCACACAAAATTAAATACTGAACTTACCCGGAAAATTTTCGAAATTTACCACACTAAGGAGAAAATGTATAGTTTGCAACAATACCTTTTTAAAATAATAAAGAAGTCCCTCCTTGATTTTGCCACAATTTTAAATAAAATTTTGTGTGGTGTTTAATATTAATACCGGGTAGTTTTGGTTAGTTAAAATTAGATTAGTAAGGAACTGTGAATAAAACAAAACATGATATTTAAACGTAATTCAATTAGCGTTAGGCAAAGAATAACCGGACAAGACTGAAAAAATTCCTAGCCATTATGACAAAGAGGCGTCAAAACAAATCAATCAAAAACTAATTTAAAAAAATAATTAAGATGGATTTATATAGGCTAATTAAAACCTTCATTTTGTTTAAATCTTATGAATTGTTAGGTGATGTACATAAATACCAATATGGCATTACGAACGTTAATATATTAATCGTTCATCGTTAATGTAATTTAATTTTTCTTAATTGGTTTGCATAAATACACCATTAATAGATACATTTCGGGTCAAAGGCAAAGTTGAGTAACCTACAGGTTATCTACAATACACTGGTATTACAATTATTTATTTTTCTAATGTAATTATCTTTAAATCAATCACTTCCGATAAAAATTATTGATTTTGGTATTTCGGTGACCATCCTGGAAATAATATTGTCCAATATCAGGAAAGGTCAAAATTATTGTCTGTATTGATTAAACCCTAACATGAAAAGTACACCTAAATCACAAAAGATGGCACTATGCGCAAACCAAGTTAACAATCCAAACAAACGAACTTTTTAGTCCACATGTAAGTTTCCATAACAACTAACTGTAGAAGCATTACAGCGTGGTAATATGTTTGTTTACAAGCGTCTTCCATGGTTTCTCGCTGCATCTAACACCATTTTTGACATTAGTCATTTTGTAAGTTGTTTAGTCAATAGTGTCTTGCAATTAAAGGGCGGTAAGTGATTGAATTGATGTATTTATTATCCTATACGTAGTGAATAGCCATTTAATCAAAATGTATGTATACAGGCATAGCCGTTATTGATTAAGTTTGTATTGCTTGTTGCCATTGACTTATAATAGTTTCATTTATTCGAATGAAATGAACTAACCTTTTTTTAAGAGCATAGATCATATACCTGACTCATATTTACTTTAACTTTTCTTTTATTTAACCGGAAAAATAGTAAATTATTGCTTAATAGAATTAATATAATGGTATGTGAAAAATGTAGATTATAAAATTACAAAAATAATGTTAAAAATTTCTAATTCCTGTATCAAAAAATAGGTTTAACACAAAACTATATTTTTATATCCTGGCTAACACAATTTATTTCTGGCAGGTGTCTATGATACCTATATACAGTAAAACCTCTGTTTGCGACCGCCTCTATAAATTGACCACCTGCGTAAAACGACCGGCTATGAATTTCCCATATTTACAAATGGAAATCCCATTATTTGATACTCCTCTTTACCGGCCCATCTGTTAAACGACCGTGGGCACTCATCATCGAAATTTCTAGCAAACATTATTGCTAAAGACACCCTCCATTAGGGGCAGTAAAGCCCGATCCGACAATTCTTAAGAAATATAGGTACATACACTAATTACTTTATTGTAGGCGAATCCATTCAATCTGCTTTAAATGCTGATAAATTGGTTGTTAACATTGGTTTTGTTTTGAACAGTTTTTGTGTGTTTTGGAACTAGCGTGAATATTTGAAGATGGCGAGAAAAAGGAAATGTCTTTTAAAGTGGGTAAGACCCAAGTGACTATGTTGTGAAGGTGGCAACGGTAAACAAAAAAAGAAAATTTCCCAAAACCAAAGGACTGGCAGTGGACCAAGTTGTTTCTAACTGGTTTTTTAAGGCGCGAAACAAGCACTTACCAATATCCGGGCCCATAATTCAAGGAAAAACCCTCGAATCTGCTCAATGTCTAGGACTAGATAACTTCAAGGCATGAAATGGATGGTTAGATAAATTCCGTCGTCGGCACGATATTACCTTCAAGAAAATATGTAGTGAATCAGCCGATATCAATATCGAAGACGTAACTGCTTGGAAAGAAAGGCTATTGACCCTTTTAGAGGATTATGCCCCATGTGACATATTTAATGCAGATGAGACAGGTCTCTACTATCGTTCATTACCAACAAAAACATGTGCATTGAAAGATGGCAAGTGTACTAAAAAAAAAACAGCAAAACAACGATTTACAAATCTGTTCTTTGAAAATATGGAAGATGAGAAGGAAGAACCACTTAGTATAGGCAAAAGCAAAAATACTTAATCTTTTAAGGGCGCTGTAGTGAACCGGGAGCTTGTTTTTCTTAGCAGTATACTTTAAACAAAAGGGAAAAATCCCATGGTTATTAAAATGCACCAGTTGATTAAAAAAAAAACTATTTTCCTGAGGAACTTCGGTTAATTGCCTTTTGAACAAAATGTACAATAAAGTTCTTTAATAAATAAAAATAGAAATATTTATGAACCATGCAATGGGATGGGTTAAAGAGTTTTGCAAATTATATTAGGAGAAATTTTCAAATAAATTTTCAATAAATTTTCAACATATGTAAGAAATAAAATTTTTCTTTAAAATAAAAATAGATGGAAAGAGATGAATAAATTCTTATTTAAATCCTACGTAAAAAAATTAAAAAAAAAGTGCTTTTAAAATTTTCTTCAATCAAAGTAAAATATTTTATTTTTGAGGAAAAAAAAATATTTTAAGTACAAGTACGTGTTGCAAAATCCTTTGAAGAAAATAAAATTTAATTTTATAAAAAAAAAATATTTTTTTTTTAAATATAAACATTCAAAATAACGAAAAATATTTTTCTATGTATTTTAACACCGAGTGGGAAAACACTGCAAATAAAAGAAATTCAAAATAATTTAAAAATTAATCTTTAAGATTTAAACTAGAACGTCTCTTGTGCATTTTCAATACCTAATATGTGAAATATTTTGAAGGAGTAACTAGCCGGAATGTTAATATTCAAAACAAAAGAACAAAATTTTTAACTTACTTTTCAAAGATTCGTAAATCCAAAAAAAAAAAGGAAAAAATTTGGGAAAGAAAATCCAAACTTAATTAAAATCCTATTATTTCTGTTATTCACAATCACCACAATATGAAACATTTTTGAAACTTATTTTTCCTCCGACTAGTCAATTAAAGTTGATCGCGCGAACCCCGGTAAAATAAGACTAAATGCTGGATTGCGCCTAGCCACCGCGCGGGCTGCAAAAATCCCGTAGCATTTCCCTATATGGATACAAAGTACTCCTACTCCTCTCTACATACGTCTCCCACCTACACTATTCAGGGTGAAAATTCAGTCATGTTTCCTTATATGGATAGGGATATGTACCGACTATCTGGGGGTAAAAGTTGGATTGGTTGAGAGTTGCTGAAGACGAGTATAAATTCGATAAGATCCCAGTCAGTAGGGTTAGTTGAAATTAAAATCTCGGCGCGAAAACTTTGAACGATACTTGCGGAAAGTCCGGTATAAGTCCAGTCGCTAACCTCTTCTCGATTTGATCTACAGGGATCAACGTCCGCTTACCCACGATCGATCGGGTCAACGACCTCGCAGAAGTAAGTGATTGTGAGCCCTAGATCTATATTGCATTACTCCATAATGTCTGTTTTTGAAAATGATTCCTATAAAAGTGTTGGGGTGGCTCCTTTAAAGTGTTATCTCAAATAAATTAAGAGTGTTTTGAAGAAAATTTGCGTTTCCTTTTATTATAGAAGCACAAATTACAACCCAAATTATTTTCGAAGTGTTTCCAACCAAAACAAAAATAATGAAATCTCCTGCAGTTCAGTACAACTCCCACTTTTGAAATAAAAATAACAAATGGCTCTCATAAGCAGTACTTTGGGTCTTACGTGCATTATAAATTAGCATCGAACACAGATTCTCTCCGAACCCAGCAACGAAGAGTTTTATAGCCGCCACTTCAGGAGCAGTGCCAACCAATAAAAGGGATGTTACTAAGTAAGTAATAAGTAAGCTATTAGGCTCCAAGGGAGGCGGGTGCTATAATTGGTGTCAGGTGTGGGGTTTTTCTTTTAAGTCGCAAAAGAAAATAAGGAAGAAGAGGCTCTGACTTGTAGGCTACTACATTCAATATCCCCTACAAGAGTTCTTGCTAAAAAGAAAGCATAATGAGCACTACCACTGCCGCAACCACAACAACAACTGGAACTACCACTACCACTGCAGCAAAAATCCCCACTACTACAACGCCTGCAACAACTACGGTGATGACTACAATGACTGGAAACTTCGTCATTGGTATTGAGTCGTTGCCCACTTATGATGGAACAAGTGGAATTGACGAATTTTTATCTGTGGTTGAAGAAACGGGTATACTGGCAAACTGGTCCCACCAACAGTTGGTATCGATTGTTCGGTTAAAATTGCGACAAAAGGCAAAACAATTTATAGACTCAGAACCCGCATTACAAGTAACGAATAATTGGAGTGTCCTTAAAGATAGTTTGAAAAAACAGTTCACTAGACAATACATAAAAGGTGCAGCGATGAAAAACTTTATGGATTGCCGACAAAGGGCGGGTGAGTCCTGCCGACAGTATTTAACAAGACTGAAGCTGTTGGGAAATCGAACAATATCCATGACAGGTGATCCAATGATAGACGATCCAATTAAAAGAAAACTCGAGCAGGATATTACCACACAATTTACTTTAGGACTAATAATGCCAATAAAACAGCGCGTACTCTCTGGAAACCCACAGTCATTGGACGAAGCGATAATAATTGCTGAAAGAGAAGAGTCAATAGAAAGCCTTATTCATCCTTCAAGTAGTAGGGAATGCAGACTCGTCAGCAAAGACAATGTTGGGAGTTATGGCCGTGGTAACAATGATCAACACGTTACGGCGCGTCCGTTAAATCAAACAACTTACAAGTGTTTTAAGTGTCAGAGAATGGGACACACTGCGAACTATTGTAAAGAAAAGGAAACTCGCACTTGCTATACCTGTAACAAGCAGGGTCATATTAGTACTGTGTGCCCTCAAAGGAAGAGTAAGCAGAAACCTACCGAAAATATGTCGTGCTTTTACTGTCACGCGCCTGGGCATCTTGCCCGGCACTGTCCAAGGAAGACGAACCAATCGAATAGGACTTATCAGCGGTCTACGTTAAACACCAACGCAGTCGGATTTCAACCCCGGAACTCGGCTGCCAACCAGGCAAATTGGGAATAGATAGAAGAACTAGGGCTGGGATAATCACGTGCTTTGACGAGGAAGCCCCTAAACCATGTAGTGTGATTAAGGTTAGTATTGATGGTAAGCCATGCCTAGCCTTAATTGACTGTGGAGCCGTGATATCCCTGATAAAAGGCCATATTGCCAAGGGGTTCATTAGTGAGTCTAAAATAAATTTAATTGACATTCAAGGAAATAAGATACCCACATCGGGTGTATCTAATATTTCACTGACATTCCCAGAAAATATAGTGGTTCAACACAATTTTGTCGTGATAAAAGCAAATAGTTTTCAAGCCGATATTTTGCTGGGAATGGACTTTTTGCGTCAACATGGAGTCAAAATCGATTGGAGCAATAATTGCATGTATGCGTTTGGAAGTGTCATACCTTTAATAGAGGAAAACCCCAAGAGTGAAATGGAGGAAAGGCTTGCCCAATTGGAAGCCGAAATTAAAGAGATTCGCGAGAGGCAACTGTTCCCAAATGAAACTGGACAAGAAAAACGGATCATGTCACAAGCAACTTCTAGAACTTATCCCGCGTTACCGCCAATAACGCAGGGGTACAGTTTTCCAGCGCTTGGCGGTCGTCTGGATACTGATGCTGATTTCCATCAAAAGCAAGAAGAAGAAGAGGCCTGTGCATCGTCTAAGAAGGCTGCAGCTTCCAATGTAACTAACGAAAAGGGTACTCAGACAGTGGAACCAGTTGTCAAGTGTTTAATCAATAAGGATGAGGAAAATTTATTTCCAAGTAATTCGGAGGATTTAGATTCAAGAAATCCTGAAGAGTTTGCAGCAATTTCCTTGCTGGAAGATTTGATTGTTCCTCCTATGACACAGGCAATTTGTGGAGCAAATTTGCGAGGTCTGGCTAGCATTTCTACCCCATTTATGGTTTTAGAACCAAGTGATGAAGCACCGAAAGGATTACTCGTCGCTAGAGTGGTGTGTAGAACAAGTAAAATCGTACCTCTAAGGGTGACAAACGTAACAGAAGGGAACATAATTTTAAAACGGAAAATGGTGATAGCGAAAGCTTATGAAACCGAACTAGTAGAATCTAGTAGAAGCATAAACAAAAATATGGTACGAAAAATAAGTGAAATTAATGCTAATGAAATTTTAACCATGCTTAATATGGACAACCCTAAAACAAAAGACGAAACCAAGCTGAGTAATCTAATTAGGGAATATATCGATATCTTTAAAAGTCCTGATCAAAAATTGACTTGTACGTCAAACGTTACACATAGAATTATAACAGAAGAGGTGCCTCCTATTTTAAAAAGACCATACAGAGTTCCATTCCACCGACAAGAAATATTGCAGAAAGAGATAAGGAAATTACTCGATGATGGTGTTATAATAGAAAGTCAGTCGCCATGGAGTTTTCCAGCGATATTAGTTGAAAAGAAAAGACACCCTGGGGAAGATGTTCAGTTTAGGTTATGTATTGATTATCGTGCGTTGAATGCGATAACAAAAACCGACTATTTCCCGTTGCCTAATATACAAGAAACGATCGACAAACTTTCTGGTGCATGTTTATTTTCTACAATGGATCTAGCGTCAGGATATTTTCAAGTTCCGGTTCATGCAGAGGACCAAGAGAAAACAGCTTTCTCTACGCCGGATAATCACTATCAATTTTTACGTATGGCTATGGGACTTAAGAATGCTCCAGCAACTTGGAGTAGAATGATGCATCACATTCTAGGCAAGTTAACCTATACTGAATGTCTCGTGTATCTTGACGATATAATTGTATTTTCCAAAGATGTCGATTCGCACTTGGAACGACTTAAACATGTATTTGAGAAAATGAGAGAGAGCAATCTAAAATTTAAGCCTACAAAGTGCCATTTTATGAAAAGAGAGATTGAATACCTTGGTCATCTCATCAAAGAGGGTGGTTTTACTACTGATCCCAGTAAAACCAAAATAATCGAATCATATCCAATTCCCCGAACCGTTCGAGAAATCAGAGCCTTTCTTGGACTATGTGGATTTTATCGGAAGTTCGTTCAAAATTTTGCAAAAATAAGCCAACCTTTAACTTCACTTACAAAGAAAAATATAAAATACCACTGGGGAACAGAGCAACAAGAGGCTTTTGTTAAACTGAAGAGAGCACTAATTTCACCTCCAATTTTGAGATATCCTGATTTTAGCAAACCTTTTATAGTAAACACAGATGCCAGTGCTTCGTCTATTGCAGCCATCCTAACCCAAAAGCACGAAGGAATGGAACATCCTATTTGCTTCTCGAGTCGAACTCTGAATGATGCAGAAAGACGGTACAGCACAATTGAAAGAGAATGCTTAGCGGTAGTATTTGCAGTAAAAACCTATCGCAACTATTTAACAGGGACCCATTTCACAATACTGACAGATCACCGTCCACTTAAATATTTACTAACCATAAAAGATCCAAGTTCAAGGTTAGCAAAATGGGCCTTGTACTTGATGGAGTACAGTTTTTCAATTGTGTATCGGCCTGGAAAGCAAAATGATAACGTAGACTCTCTTACTCGTCTGAGGATAGAAGAAAACGCCCCAGAAATGATTGTCGCGCTGATTGCTAACGAGGAAACCGCAACTTGTATACCCATGATTAATGTTATATGGAGCAAAGAAGAACTTAGAAATCTACAGCAAAATGATCCTCAAGTAATGAAGATAATTAGCTCAATGGGACCAGGCGACGAAAAACATTACCTAAGTCCCGAGGGCATTCTGTATCGGTGCAGGGAAAACAATCAAAGACATGATGTACTTATGGCACCTCTACAAATAGTACCTGAACTACTACAAATGTATCACAGCTCACTGTTTGGTGCACATCCTGGTCAGAAAAAAACACAGGAATTAATCAAACGTGATTTTTATTGGTCAAGTATGCGAAAAGATGTTATCCGCTATGTAGAACAATGCAGATCCTGCAATCTCAGAAAAACTAATTACCAACCACCTGTGGCCCTACAGGAAACTCCTATGCCCACGATACCTTGGGGAAGAATTAGTCTGGACCTAGTAGGACCTCTAAATAGAACCATAAATAACAACAAATATATTTTGACATGCGTGGACTATTTGACCCGGTATCCTGAGTGCATTCCTTTGCCGGACATAAAAGCTGACACGGTAGCTAGAGCTTTCGTCGAACATATAATATGTCGCTTTGGAACTCCCAGAGAACTAATTACTGATTGCGGAACACAATTCCTGAGTAAAATGTTCTGTAAAATCTGTTCGTTGCTAGGGATCCGTAAGCTAAAAACAACTCCTTACCATCCCAGTGGAAATGCTGTTGTTGAAAGGTTCCACAAATCAATTAAAACCATGATTGGACATTTCGTCAGTGATCACAATGACAGTTGGGATTTAGTGCTACCCTATTGCCTAATGGCATATAGAAATCTACCCCATGAGGGAACCCAAGAATCTCCATTTTTTTTAATGTTTGGTCGAGACATGGAAATGCCTATTCACCTAAGCATCCGAGAACAACGAGTTAAATACGACGTAGATGAAAATTATGTAAGTGAATTTATGGCAAAGATGCATATTGCCTATGACCTTGCCAAAAAGAATCTAGAACAAAGTATCAAGCGACGCTGTGAAAAGCGTAATGAAAAGAAGACTAGGAAGGAATTCCAACTTGGAGATCTGGTCTATCTGTATACTCCCGCCATTCCTGGGAAGAAATTGGCCTCCAAATTATATAATAAGTGGACTGGGCCCTACAGAATCATAGAAAAGAAGGGACCAGTCACATTAAAAATAAAAGAAATAAGTGGAAAGAAGGAACAAATGGTTCATGCTGATAGATTAAAAATCTGTAAGGAAATTGATTTTCCTAAAGAAAAGGCCTCATTAAATATAAACCATAACAATGATCCTGAAGGCGACCCTACAGTTAACGAAACGGATGGATTTACATTGAACGATGAAATTAGGCAAAATGAAATTGACGACTTCTTGGATCATGGACAAGAAAGAGAGGCGCCTCCATTACAAGAAAGGGAAGAAGAAGAAGAAGAAGACGACTTAACAGACGGAGAGCAATCGGAAGAAACTTTTTATACGAACTCGTCCGAGTCTGAAGAAGAAATCAGGGAAATGCCTGTAGAAGAAAACAGACGTACTCGTACTCGTGAAATCAGATTTCCCCGAAGATACGAGGATTTTGAGCTAGCATAAATTACGTATTTTAGGAGCCCCCTGTATAAGAATTATTTAGGATAAGGCTAGACTAACTATCTTTAATTGTTCCAGTGAAGTGGTTCATCTTCATGGCCTTGGTGCAATTCGGGTATGCCGGACTAATAGCATATGATTGCAGAAATCCAACGACTAACTTAACAGCTATATCTTTAAAGGATGTCAGTAATTGCCCTGACCCCGAATCAGGATATGGAGTAGAAAACGGATTTGTTCAAATCCTGGAGAAACAAAAATATGAATATGTTCACGTTTATTCATGTTTAGTCGAAATTTCACGACTAATTACACATTGTGGAGCATTCTCACACCAATCCGCTGTGGAAGGAGGTATTTCAACTTACATCTACGAACTAGGAGCAGAGGACTGTAGAAAAATCCATGCCTACCGTCAGTTTAGTGGAGTGAACGGACATATAATCAGCAAACTAAAACCTAATTCTACAGTTTCTACTTCTCTTACCTTGGCTGGAAAAATCGATTCAAAGGCTAACTGCGAGGGAACGCAGTATATCGAGGACGGACAACAATGGAACAATGTAATAGTTCAGGCTGATGTAAAGATAACTTTGCAAGATTATTTCACTAAAGTTGCCCTTGACAATGATGAAATTTACCTACAAAATGGAATCAGATGTCCTTATCTACCAGGACAGTGTAGCGACCATATAAATGGAGAATCCACCTGGGACCGAAATTCACCAAATCTATGTAAACAATTTAATATTATCTATGAAGGGATGGCAACCTTTGTGCAAGAGAAAGAAACGAAAAACCCAAATAGTTATGTAGTGGTCGAGGACCGTGCCAAAGTATTTGCCATACAACTTATTCGACGAGAACTGATTTGCGGCACATCCACATGGCAGAGTGAACATCCTAGATTGTTGGTCCTTCGCAAAAGAACTGCCACAGAACTAACACCATTTACTGAAATAACAGAAAGTAGAGATGCCGACCTCATAACCTATGTAAACACCAAATTCCTTTATGTAGAACAATCCTTTAAACGAACGGTAAACGAAATGTTCACACAAACAGTCTATAGAAGATGCTTATTACATAGAGAAGTGCTTAAAAATAGGTTACTAATGGCAGCTGTTAACCCAAATGCTGTCGCAAGCTTAGTAAAAAATCAGCTAGGATACGTTGCCAAGTTAAGTGGAGAAGTTCTCTATATTCTACGTTGCGTAGCCGTACCTGTAGAGGTTAGACGAACAGACCATTGTTACGTGGAACTTCCAGTAACCGCGTATAATAAAACTTTTTATATGTCTCCAGTGACTAGGATTCTTCAAGAATACGGAGAGGAGACAGTGTGCAACTCGATCATACCTGCTTTGTACGAAATTGACAATAGATGGATAGGGTTCGACCCCTACCCCAATCAAGGAATAGTGCCTGAAGAATTAAGGGTCGATGCTGAAGAACCACACAAATTTCAAACTATTAAAGATCTTGGAGCGGGAGGACTATACACCTATCAAGAAATCAGAAAAGCGCAAGACGCCATGATGTTTAATCTAGAAAGAAATGCGTTAAATAATATAATAGTGCGAAGAATTGCTGGACAAGAAGTTCAGTCTCAAGGATTTTCCACTTTAAGTTTATTCAATAAGGAGGAAATGGAAAATCTAGCAAATAGCGCAATACGAAAAATCTACGGATATTTTACCATTTTAGGAGACTGGATGAGTGGATTTATTGGCATATATTTTATTTTGAGAATAATAAAATTTGTGATTGAAACATTCATGAACGCAGTAGCTATACATCGTTTTACAGGGTGTACCCCTCATCTTATCGCTTCATGCTGGGATACGCTGACGCTGTTCATATTACACAATAGACAACGTAAACATAAAAAATATGAACAACCAGGAGAAACAACCCCAACTTTTTGGAAAAATGACGATCCCGCCAATAATCTACCAGGATCCGTAACTTCTACCGAACCAGCAGCCCAAAAACATGTTACATTTTTTATAGAAAATGAGGCGAAACCAAACCATCATAATCCACCAACAGCTCCATCGCCGCCAACTAGTCAGGAAACTTTTGCCACATTAAGAAAAGAATTAATCCATATTCCTAAAATTAAGTGGAGTATGTTCGATCGAAACGGTACAGAAAAACTGTAAGATCATAGAAGCACAATTTTACGCATTACTTAATATAGTTTATAGAGTGGAGCCTTCAGTGACATCTGGCGACACCAACCCAAATAAGTAACAACCTATATAGTAGAAAAATGCCTTCTGGAACCGAGTACTCTACCTGAAGACCCGTAAGTGCTGCTCTTAATAGAAATCGGCAGAACCCGAAACTTAAGATTAAGGCATATTCCCACTAAAGCGGAACCACTTGAAAGATTTCAGTTTGAGGTTTCGGCCAAACACCGGCTGAAAACGCCACTACGATGTTTACAATTGAGTCCTAATGGGTACATGGGAAAAGTGGACAATTACGTGCTGAAATTAAAAACTATGATCTCATAGCCATGGGATTGAACGTATTTGTTATAGTTACCTAATACGAATGGATGGAATATTGGACTAAGATAATTTGGTTATACGAATAATAAGATAAACAAAAAGAAAAATTTAATGGACTTCTCGAACTCAATCTTAAGACCGATACACACTAAAATTGTTTTAAAAAATGCTGATTTTGCAAAAATGAAAATTGGGCATTAATAAAGGATAGAGCTTTGGGTCTAGCTTAAAAACAAATGAAGATAGAAATGTTTCTACAAAGGGAGAGAAAGATAGACTGAAATTTAAAAAATTTCCCCCGCCAAAGAGTAAAAAGGTGGAAATCACGGCTCTAGAGCCCCATTTGTTTGAAAAAAATTCGTCTTAAGCTTTTATAGTGTTCATCGTAAGCTACCTACACTTAAAAAATAAAACAAAAAAAAAAGAACTAATAATAATCATTAGCAAATCACCGGGTGAAATTAGACTTTTATCAAAGTATTAAAGAAAAAATAGTCTTAAGATTTTCCGGACAATAATAAGACTTTTCGCGTCGCGGGTGCTTCTTAAACTTTATAACAGTGGCAGTGCACTATTTATAAAAAAATAAAATAATTAAAAAAATGTTGTGGATGGTATTGTTCATTACGTATCTGCGAATGGTCCAGGACCGGCAGCTTAAAAACATGCTCATGAGGATGGCCCTCTACCACTGCCGAGACTTGTACAGACAGATGGGCGAAAATAACCCGTGCCATGCGGCAATGCTCCCCATTCGAGCAATTGTATCAATGTGGAGCTCTCTACTTCATCTAGAGTACCAGACATGCCGGACCATTTGGGCTACTGAAGCAGGTCGTACTTACGACATCCGAGCCTGTGATTGTGCGATTTGCAAGCCGGTGCCGCGGGACCTGTTCCAACTGGGCCAGTACTGGAACCTGATAGCCATGGCTGGGATTCCATTCTGCCCATGTCCTGTATGTAGAGCCCGTCCCCAGCCAAGCTGCCAAACAACACCCATGCCTAGTACTTCTGGACAAGGACCCGACCAAAAAGCTAGTTCCAGTCAAGGTGAAGCCGGGCCCAGTACGGCTGCAGAATCAGGTACTGCCAAAACTGAATCCCAACCACCATCAAACGCCGAGACAAGAATGGGACCACGACCAGCAGAATCAACCGTACCTCGCACCCTTCTGGAAGCACCAAGACGTCCCCTACCCCAGCTGATCCCCATGGGACACGGTCGGCCCACTAACATGCCAACTTCCTTTCGAGAAGCCATTAGACCCGTGGGCCCAACTAGGCCCCTGCAACGCCAGGAAGAGCCAGGCGTAAGCGCCGAGGCCCAGCCTTCTGCCGAGGCCACCTATAGAGTGACACGGTCCCCAGGCGGACTGCGCCTTACATTTAGAAGACCACCGAAGTCCAGAAAGTAAGAATTTTACTGTGTTGTACCAATATTCAATTAATTTCTTTTGGGACAGGGGTACCTAATTTAAGCCCCTAAAATTTTTTTTTTTTTTTTACATTTCCAAGTACCTAATTGATAAGAAATTTTTGTTGTGTTCTCGTTATTTGTTATTAAGATTTAAGAATATAAAACTGCCCATGTCGTCCCCGCAGGGTTCCAGACAGGATGTTATATTTAACATTCTATTAAATATAACCTAATTTTTTATATATTCATCTAATAGATAGGTAGTGTTTATTGATGAGAATATGTATTTTTTTAAAATATATTTTAATAATAGGCTTAGGCATGATTTTCCTAATGTTGAGCGTTTAATATTTTAAAGTTATTAGTACTTATTTTGACAATATTGCAAATGTTGCCTCACGATTCGCAGAATCATGGGCGGATGAGTGAATCTAGTCACTAGTATAGGGCATGTACGTTTTGATAAGCAAAATCTGCTCTATTATTAAGTTTACTCTTTAAATTTATAATTGTTGTATAACATCATATGTTTAAGTTTTCATAACTTAGTACGTAAGAAAAGGCCACAATCATTTACTTTTGCGACCGTCAGCGCATTAATCATTACAAATTTTACTTTTAAACAAATTTCGGGTCACCGCTTTATTTTATACATAATACAGCTGCGATAAACATAAGCTACCTGACCTAGGCCTAGGACACGGCCGATCTTTTGAATTTATACTCGAGCGACAATGACCCAGTTCTGAAGTGTATTAGGTCTCTGTTTATTTAGCTAAGTGTGTAATGCTTGAGCAATTGAAAATTACCTATCGAAATACCTTTATTAAAAAGGTCTTTCGACTGAAATAGGGGAGAGTGGTGTAGTGAACCGGGAGCTTGTTTTTCTTAGCAGTATACTTTAAACAAAAGGGAAAAATCCCATGGTTATTAAAATGCACCAGTTGATTAAAAAAAAAACTATTTTCCTGAGGAACTTCGGTTAATTGCCTTTTGAACAAAATGTACAATAAAGTTCTTTAATAAATAAAAATAGAAATATTTATGAACCATGCAATGGGATGGGTTAAAGAGTTTTGCAAATTATATTAGGAGAAATTTTCAAATAAATTTTCAATAAATTTTCAACATATGTAAGAAATAAAATTTTTCTTTAAAATAAAAATAGATGGAAAGAGATGAATAAATTCTTATTTAAATCCTACGTAAAAAAATTAAAAAAAAAAGTGCTTTTAAAATTTTCTTCAATCAAAGTAAAATATTTTATTTTTGAGGAAAAAAAAATATTTTAAGTACAAGTACGTGTTGCAAAATCCTTTGAAGAAAATAAAATTTAATTTTATAAAAAAAAAATATTTTTTTTTTAAATATAAACATTCAAAATAACGAAAAATATTTTTCTATGTATTTTAACACCGAGTGGGAAAACACTGCAAATAAAAGAAATTCAAAATAATTTAAAAATTAATCTTTAAGATTTAAACTAGAACGTCTCTTGTGCATTTTCAATACCTAATATGTGAAATATTTTGAAGGAGTAACTAGCCGGAATGTTAATATTCAAAACAAAAGAACAAAATTTTTAACTTACTTTTCAAAGATTCGTAAATCCAAAAAAAAAAAGGAAAAAATTTGGGAAAGAAAATCCAAACTTAATTAAAATCCTATTATTTCTGTTATTCACAATCACCACAATATGAAACATTTTTGAAACTTATTTTTCCTCCGACTAGTCAATTAAAGTTGATCGCGCGAACCCCGGTAAAATAAGACTAAATGCTGGATTGCGCCTAGCCACCGCGCGGGCTGCAAAAATCCCGTAGCATTTCCCTATATGGATACAAAGTACTCCTACTCCTCTCTACATACGTCTCCCACCTACACTATTCAGGGTGAAAATTCAGTCATGTTTCCTTATATGGATAGGGATATGTACCGACTATCTGGGGGTAAAAGTTGGATTGGTTGAGAGTTGCTGAAGACGAGTATAAATTCGATAAGATCCCAGTCAGTAGGGTTAGTTGAAATTAAAATCTCGGCGCGAAAACTTTGAACGATACTTGCGGAAAGTCCGGTATAAGTCCAGTCGCTAACCTCTTCTCGATTTGATCTACAGGGATCAACGTCCGCTTACCCACGATCGATCGGGTCAACGACCTCGCAGAAGTAAGTGATTGTGAGCCCTAGATCTATATTGCATTACTCCATAATGTCTGTTTTTGAAAATGATTCCTATAAAAGTGTTGGGGTGGCTCCTTTAAAGTGTTATCTCAAATAAATTAAGAGTGTTTTGAAGAAAATTTGCGTTTCCTTTTATTATAGAAGCACAAATTACAACCCAAATTATTTTCGAAGTGTTTCCAACCAAAACAAAAATAATGAAATCTCCTGCAGTTCAGTACAACTCCCACTTTTGAAATAAAAATAACAAATGGCTCTCATAAGCAGTACTTTGGGTCTTACGTGCATTATAAATTAGCATCGAACACAGATTCTCTCCGAACCCAGCAACGAAGAGTTTTATAGCCGCCACTTCAGGAGCAGTGCCAACCAATAAAAGGGATGTTACTAAGTAAGTAATAAGTAAGCTATTAGGCTCCAAGGGAGGCGGGTGCTATAGCGCACATATCGATAAGTTACCTCTCCAATGAGCCTCAAGCAAAAAAGCGTTGGTGACAGCAAACATCATGACAACATGGCTTCACAGATTTAATACCAATAAGCAGAATAAAAGAGTGGTATTGTTTCTGGATGATGCAACGTCTCATCCCAAACTTACACTGGATAATGTCAAACTTATTTTTCTTCTACCCAATACTACCTATACATACATTGCCATTTTTTTAAATTAGAAATATTTAAAATTATTTACATATAAATAAGTATGTAGATGTAATGGCCCGGTAGCCAATGCGATAAAATACGGAAAATTAACAGAGAGAAGTAAGAAACGAGAAGTAATTAACTAGACGCAACTAATGAATATAAAATAATTGTTTAAAATTAAATGCAGAATCTAAAGTTTAAATAATTAGATATTTGTTGAAAAATTAATTTATTTTTGAACCAGAATATTAATTTAGAAATATGATAATAAATATTTAATAATTGTCCATTTCTAGAATAAAAACTTACATGCTGAAAAAATATCTAAGAATAACTTCAGCATTTCATCTTGATTTAGTGCAATTAAATACAGAAACACTATAACGGAGCGAACTAATTAATTATCTTAACTATCACCCACAATTATGAGTAAGCTTACTGACCCCTTTTTCAGAAACAGTAAATCGTCACTTTTGTTTTCCCGGATAAAGGCAGTTTCCTTACAAAGGGTCACGCGGAATGACCACCAATACCGTTCCACCGCAAACTATAAGGGGTGGGCATTGCCAAATAGAAAAACCACGAAAGTCATAAAGTTTCCTCTCTAAGAAATAAAACGCAAATCAATTTAATCTGATTGGGTAATCTTAGTACAAACAGTATTTGAGCGATACAGACCCCCCCCCGGTAATAAAAATTAACAAGCTAAAAAACAAGACATCGGAAGAAAGACTATAAAAATGTATAAACTTAAATCTGCAATAAAACTATATGTCAGTCTCCCAAAAAGAACATAACAATATTGTCTTTCTCGCTTCTTAACAGCTGGGACAGATTAAGCCATCTCACTTACGACATATTGCGTAACCAAACTTTACCGATTTCAAGAGGGTGGGTCGTAAAAGTTAATTGTCCGCACGGATGGAAAAGAGGTGTAATAAGGGGGCCAATTTTCTGATATTTTGGGGTATCAAAGCGAAAGAGGCAATCGGAACATGAGAATCGACATCCTACTGACAAGCCGATTTACCGGAGGTGATGCCAGTGTCCGAATAAAAGTAACGCGATATACCGCGAAAGTCGGAAGTTAGGAGCTCGAACGCATATTTTCTGCTCATTTTTGGCTTCCGGATAAAATGGGAATTAAAAGTAAGCGTTTTTATGGCAAACTAGTGAATTACCTAAATTAAGAATGAATAGTGTAATTTATCTGTAACTTGATGTAGTAATAAGTGTTGGGTTATTTGAGTGGATCCCACGAATTTTAATGTATGATGGAAGAATATAAGGTATTATGACAAATAAATGTTAAGCAGCATGAAAACATCGTGTTTCCTTTATGGTAGTAACAGGGATCTGTGGGTAATGGCTTGTTGTGTCTTGCAAGTGAAGTGGTCAGGCATATGGCAGGGAGACGAGATCTTCACGAACCCCGCAAATTAACAACTTGTCACCGCCAACTACCAAGAGGGGAGTCTGCAAGAATTCTCCGAGGATTTGCCGCTCGATCCGATAATAACAGATAGTATGGTGGGTGTTACATAGATACTTACTAATAAACAAACCACTGTATAATGCAGACCAGTAGTTTTAATTTTTCTCCATTAACGGACCACCCCTGTTAACCGACCAGCATTTAATTCCCCGAGGGTGGTCGCTATTGAGAGATTTTACTGTATTTTTTAAAGTAAAATGGTCTTATAAGATGCATGTTCCGCTTCCGCTATAATTCTGCCTCAATCAAAAGTCATATTAGTTATATTAAAATATGATTATTGAAATGTTATACAGGATTTCGTTTTACAATCTCAACTCATTTATATTAATAAAGAATGCGGCTATTTATTATAGGTAGCATCCAAAATATACACAAATGTTATACAAGGTGCTCGGAAATAATAATTATACTTAAATTTTAAGAGAGGGAAGGGATTGCTTAGTTCAAGATAGAACAAAAAATTTATATAGGTAAAACTGGGTTCGCAAATGTACCCTACAGAAGCTTGGCGCCCTTGAACTTTTAACTGTTCTAAAAAGGAAGGATAAGTTTTAGGTATAAGGAAAGCTATGATTTTCTTTGGTATAAGTCACCACTAAGAAACAATATTATTTAATAGTCGATCCAGAATATATCAGGTGGCTTACGAACTAGGGGAGTTTGTTCATATTTTAATGATAATTTTTTATCGGGGTAATTTTTAGCCATAATATTAGTTGACCCTAGTAACGCAAATTCCATACAATTATGAAAATGGCTTTTAGAGTTTTCGTGTCTTTTTATCTTCAAACTCAAGTGCTCTAGATCGGTGACCCCTATTTCCGTCCAAGCTTTATCGCCACCAAAATGTAAGGGAAAACAGTATAAAGCATTTTTGTTGTTACATCCACAAATCCATTCATTTTTTAAATAAATGTCTTTATTAAATTTAAGTTTATAGCTTCTTTCTCTACTTATACCAGATTTTTCAATAATATTATCTGGTAATGATCTATCTTTTGCTTTTAATTCTATCTTTTCTTCGTATGGATATTTAAAAAATCTCTTCACATTAATTAAATTGAAGACCACTTTCATAGTACACTACACAGTTAATAATTGTCACAGCAATACACAAAAACCATCCCCGCACTCAATTATTATTAATTATTTTTAAGTCCAACTCGTCGTACACTAAACAGTCGCGTAAAAATTCGTTAGATACTATTCAATACCGTATCCCGCGAACCGCACTGCGCTGGACTAAATGCAGCGAACTCTCCAGTTAAATCACGGCTTTATTTTAGACCGTTACGGGAGAAGCGGAGTGCGCGCGGGTGTTCGAAAGAGCTCACCGACCCCGATCATGTTGCCCAGATCAAAAATAATTCAGCGACAGGGTAGTGTCGGTACGATATTCCATTGGTCGACTTTACTTAGGCGATCGCCGCGGTATGTACAGTCCGCCACACACATAAGTCTAGAGCTGGCAAAACAATCCGAGCAAGAACTAATACAATTGGAATGAAATATTTTTTATAGATTATGTAATTATTATTAGTTTTCTTAATTTTTTTGGGAGCTTTGCAGCACTGCAGCGCTTATGCACCAGCCGCCACTGGTAACTAGTACAAAAGTATAGGGCATTAAAGTATACGAAGATACGAAGAGTATAAGATAAAATAGACAATCTAGTATACTATGTATATATGGATGTATCACTGTATCACTGGTATCATCATCCAGTGAGTGTGAATTTCACATTCTGGTATAAACTCTTCGAGATAACACTCCCGGATTACTAGACTGATGCCGCATATATTTTACATTTACACAGTAAAGGCTCAAAAGTTCCAAGACAGAGTTGGTTAACCAGGTTTTGGCAAACTGATGACTGGCAAAAACCCTATGAATAGCTGCCATCTAACCCCGAGGTTATTTAATTTGATGCCAAAACGGTAGTCTTGACCAGTTGGATATTTAGGATTGTGACACGAAGGTTCAACTTATTGATACAAAAAATGGGCCGCAGGCAAAAATTTTTTGGTACCACGCCCTTTTTTGGAATATCAAAACTACGACCCGAAAAAATGTAGAAATAAAGAAATTTTTAAATGTAGACGCCAAGACGCCAATATTTGTATTTTAAATATTAGTTATTTGAAGGTATGTATAACGTATATTATTTTATCCCATAAATTAGAAAATACGGAACAAACAATAAAATTCAACAATTGCAACAACTGCGGGAATCCCCAATGATCTTATAGATATACGCCACAGTCCAGGACCAATACTTCAATAATTCCATACATAGCATAGGAGGTATCATCTTTTTTGGCTTCAGGGGCGGCGGATGACCTGTTGTGTGTGTTTAAAGCTCAACACGTGTAAAAATTCCCGATGTGGAATTCAACACGAGAAATTTTCACGCCATACCCGAAAAAAGCTGTACTTACTGTAAGTTTCATGTTATTTATTGCAAATAAATTACTGCGATTTTGAGTTTTCTGTACTATCTAGTCCACGGGGAGAGGGGGGAGGGGGGGTGTCAAGACTTACCGCACCCCCCCTAAATACGCCACTGCTCTCAGTTCGACACTCAAGAACCAATCATTTTCGAGGAAAGCCAAAACTAAACATTCACCACAAGTTTAGAACTATAATAAACAATTAAAATTCAATTATAATATCTATATCAAGAATTTAAACTCTAATTACGACCAATACTCAAAATAACAAAGGATGCATTGACACGTTTGTGACTACTATACCCTCAAATAATATTGTTACTTAGTGTAATATACCTACTTTATCACTCAGAGTGTACTGTCTCCGATCCAGGTGCAAGAACTTGTCGAAAAAGGTCCAATGCATTATCAAAATAAAACTTGTATCCTAAAGACAGAAGTGGACGTAAGCTTTCCGATATATATTTTGCTCGAATTTTGTTAAATGGTGAAAAGGTTTAGCGTCATTGGTTGCTATATTCTATTGAAAAAAATGCAGTTTTCTGCTTCTGCTGTAAAATATTCAATGACCCCAACCCCAACAATCCATTGACTTTTAAAAACACTAAATTAAGTAGCCAGGACTGTTTCAATGATTGGCATCATTTAAGCGAACATTTGAAAATCTAATCGAACCGTTGATTCAGAAATGCAAAATTTATTAAAAAATTAAACTAAACATTGGCGCAGTGTCATTGAAAGAATAATTTATACTATTCAATTCTTGTCTGAACCAAACTTGGCTTTTCGTGGTCTTAGTTCGTTAATTCGTAGCCTTACCTCAAATGCCTCTGGCATGGATGGTATCTCACTCACTATGATAAAGTTAAGCTTGCCCATCGTCTTGAGTCATATAACTCGTATCATTAATGTATGTTTAGAGGCAGGTTACTTTCCACACTTGTGGAGGACCGCAGTTATCTGTCCTATCCCCAAGGATAACTCCCCAGCTACTTTAAATGATCTACGACCGATAAGTCTCTTGCCGGTCTTAAGTAAAATGTTGGTGAAGGTCGTATATAAACAGTTGTTCTTCTATGTAAACAACCTTGGACTGTTGCCTGACAATCAATCTGGTTTTCGCCCGGGATATGGCACGGCTACGATCCTTTCACATATTAATGATCTCCTTGCAAAGGGGTTAGATAATAGGCTGGCCTCCGTTTTGCTACTTCTGGATTTTTCGAGGGCGTTCGACTGCGTTGACCATGTGCTTTTGTGTGCTAAATTACATTATGTTGGTCTAACAAATCGGGCGCTCTCCTTTTTCCGGAGTTATCTTGGGGTCAGAAGGCAATTTGTTGGAACGCATTTTGGGGTGTCAGATGTGGGCAATGTTTCCTCTGGGGTGCCACAGGGCTCAATCTTGGGGCCCCTACTCTTCTTGTTATACACCTTTGATATTGCTAACGTAACTAAGTTATCACGCACGTATTGTTATGCTGATGATACACAGATCCTGTATGCTTTTGATCCTAAATATTATAACGAAATTGAGGCGGACGTTAACTCCGACTTACAGAGTATCCTGACATACAGCAGTAACCACAATCTTAAATTAAATGCTAAGAAAACGCAGGTGATTCTGTATGCACCCTCAGCTTGTCGTGACTTTCTGTTGGGTTACCTTTATTTTCAGTTAGAGGATCAACGCCTTGCCTTTACGGACACGGCCAGAAACTTGGGAGTGATGTTTGATTCACGATTGAGATATAACCATCATATCTCCAATTTGAGTAAAAAATCTTATATGACCTTGAAGGTTTTATATGCAAACAAACATATTCTGAACTTTAAAGTCCGTAAAAAATTATGTGAGGCTTATATCATGTCAACGCTATCGTATTGCATTACGCTTTATTACCCGTGTCTTACATTTGAAGATAAACAACGACTACAAATAATTCAGAATGGTTGTTGCCGTTTCATCTTTGGCCTAAGGAAGTATGATCGTGTATCTGAGAAATTAAGCGAATTGAAGTGGCTTAGAGCAAAATTTTCATTTCAATATATTTTGCTTGTTAATGTTTATAGATTACTAAAAACGTCAGCTCCTACCTACCTAAGATCTAAACTAGTATTTAGTAATGACAACCACATAACCACATTGTTCCCCTTAGAAAAAATATACTTTCTATGCCCCAACATTCCACAACGCTTTTTTCAACGATGTTTTACGTATAATGTCGTAAAATACTATAATGAATTCCTAAATATCTACGACAACAATTCAATTGAGGTATTTAGAAAAAATATTAAGGTCACTCTGCTGTACAAACAATTTGATGTTAGTACGGTCTGACGTGTATTTATTCCTGCTCTTTCTTTCTTTTTATATTCTATAATTGTGCTTGCAGTTGTTTATATGTTATTGTCATGTACTGACTATTTGGTCTGATTTAGTTTGTTATTATTAAGCCTAGAAGTAAGTGCTAAATTATTGTAAAAGTGCTGTTGATGTGTCTAAAAAACTATAGATATCCGCTATTGGTTTGTGTCATGCGTTTTGTTGATTCACAGTGACGTTGGTAAATCTACGGTAAAAAGGGTTAATGTTGAGTAGCTGCTTATCAGCTAGAATTCACCCTTTAAGAATTTGTAGAAAGGGTTTAATTTGATTTAATTTAGTTTAATTTGATTATTATTTAATTACTTATGTGACTGTTTTGGGTTTACTCTTTATAAATTCTTAATAAAGACTATTTATTATTATTATTAGTAACAAATTATTTGAAAGAAATAATACATATTAATAGATCTCAAAAAAATATTCCACTTTACTTTGGAGATGAAATTCAAAACAATAACATAAATTAATAGGTAACAATATAAGAAATAATATTTTAAACAAAGTTAAAGAAGCAAGGTTTTTTTCTATATTTACTTGATTGTACTCCTGATGTGAGCCGCCAGGAGCAGATTTCTGTTTGCTTAAGATACGTTAATTTAAAAAATAATAAATTTAGTGTCTAACAACGTTTTTTAACATTTTGTCCTATGAGTGATACAACAAACAGGTGAAGGTTTAACCAACTTTTTACTAAAAACTTTGGAGAATTATGGTTTAGACATTTATAATATACGCGGCCAAGATAATGATAATGGTTTAAATATAAAAGGTAAACATCAAGGTGTACAAGAAAGAATTTTAGACATTATTCCACAGCAATGTTTGTACCTTGTTGTAACCACAGTTTGAACCTTGTCATAAACGATGCTGTGAAATCCAAATTTCTAATATAAATTTTTTTTCAACTGTTCAAGAACAATATAATTTTTTTTCTGTCTCAACCAATCGGTGGTCTGTTTTAAAAAGTAACATTTCAAGTCTGACATTAAAGCCTTTGTCAGATAGTAGATGGTCTAGCAGAATTGATGCAATAACCCCTCTAAGATTTCAGTTGGGCGAAATTTACGATGCTCTTTATGAAATTTTATTCGGAAATAATTTTGACAATACTACAAAACATCTAGCTACCTCCCTAGGTAAAAAAATTAAAAATTATGAGTTTGTGTGTATGGTAGTCTAATATTCTGCAATCAAAAACATTTAATATTTCCCAGGCTTGCGAAATTACGAAAGTTTAAATAACCTCAATGAATTTGTAAAACAATTTCGATCTAACAAAGGCTTCATTCAGTGACTTATTAGTAGATGCCAAAGAACTAGCTTCTTGCTTAGAAGTTGATGCAAAATTTATATCCGCAGAAATTACGAAGGTGACGACCAGCAAATTGAAAATCAAGAAATGAAATTTAAGGTAAATTGCTTTTTCGGAATGCTAGACATTACTCTTTCATCCGCGCATGAAAGATTTAAACTATTATCGTGTCATTCTGATGTTTTTAATTTTTTGTGGAATGTTGAGGATTTCGGCAAATATTCTGACCAAGATCAATTTAATTTTTGTAAAAAACTGGAAGAAACTTTAACTGACAAAAATCGAAACGAGAAAGATATAGACGGAACAGAACTTTTACACAAATTACAATTTCTGCAAAATGGCGACAAAAACGCGACGTCTGTAGTAGAAACACTTAATTACATTGCAATAAATAACCTAACCCACTCATTTCCAAACATCACGATTGCATTGCGCATATTATTAACCATTCCAGTTTCTGTAGCTACAGCCGAAAGTCATCCTCCAAATTAAAGTTGATTAAAAATTATTTACGATCTAGAATGGGCCAAGAGCGGTTAGAAAATCTTGCTGTCATTTCTATAGAGTCTGACTTTTTAAAGCAGCTTGAAATAGAAAATGTTGTTAATGAATTTGCAAAAAGTAAAGCTAGAAAAGTTCAATTTTTAGACCTCTTCATCATGTATTTATCTGTTTCAAAACAATCGCTATTTTATTTCTTTATTTTTTTTTAATATTTTGAATTAATGTTTTGTGACTGTGATACTGTTATTGTTTTGTTACTGTTGTTTCGTATTCTATTAATATTGTTTGTGTACTTTCTGTTCGTCACAAATAAAAGAATAGAGTTTTCTTCAAAAATTTTAACGATCAACTATGAGAGAAGGGTGGTAATTTTAGCTCAATATTATAATATTGGTTAAAGGCGCCCATCATTATTTCGCACGACGGCGCCAAAAATACTTGGCGCGTCCTTGCCTATCAGCCAAGTTTTTTTTTACGCAGATGGTTTTAAATAATCTGGCAGTAATGTTTAAAAACTTGTTAAAAACCCTATATATTATAATATATTTCGATGTAAAATGCGTCGTCTTTTAATTTATGTGGCTCAGGATTTCCTTGTTTAAAAAGTTCGTTTTTCTTACATTTATTTAACCTTTGTGACTAGTTCAATGAATGAAATTATTTCATATTTTTTATAGTACGTTTTCTTGGTACGTTGTTTGGTACCTATGATGGTGCTCAAGAAAACAAATTAATCAATTGCCAGGCAAAATGATATATATTATGGAAAAAAATAAACAAGAAAAGTTTTATATTTTTTAATTAAAATTATAGTTTCTTTTACTCTAAAAATATATAGTTCATCTATAGTGTGTTTCGTTAAGTTCGGCCACCGGCCATATCTTGGAAACTGCTTGATAGAAATTCAGGAAAAAAAAATCTTATCACCAAATAAGTGTCCATACTCGAAATTACTTGTGAGTTCCGCATTTTGCCGCAAGGGTGTACAATTGAAAAATAAAAATATTAAAGTTTTAAATTTCATGGTAGAGGAAATTAAAGTCTTTCTTGTTATATTTCACAATTTAATTCAATTTCCTGACACGTGTTTCAAGCCTTGGATCATTATCAAAGGAATATAAGACAATACTAAATTCTACATGTCATTAAAATAAAATTAGGAAGATGAAGTGAATTGACAGATGATGGGTTATTTTGGTCCTTAATTTACAGGTACCTATTGGCCAAAGGTACAACTAAATTTCAGGTGTGATTATAGAGGTGTTTACATCTAAATAATAAAATTAAGAAAATGATAATGGAATATAATATATAATATAGTATAATAAATAGAATATACATTTCACTAAGCATGTAGCCCATCACAAATCAATTATATGTTTTAAATTTCTTGGAAAACTCCAGATTAAGGTATACCTTTGGTAACATCATTAGAAAGCTTAGATAATTTTGCATTGTTTCACGCTTCAAATTTTGTCTTTCACTGGATTTGCACTAGTCCTAAACCCAGATAAAGTATAAAGGGGCGCACATGACGATGACACATGAAAATTCCTTATTACTAATCCACCCTAGCACCTACGAATATATAAAGACAATCACTTCTTCATTTAAAGTGAAATTATTCTTATGGCAATAACTCTGTAACGAACGAAGATATCGAATTGCGGTTTTCACGGGTTTTCTTGCAAATTTAATCTACTTTCCGATTATTATATTATATGTATACCGATGATTAAAGTTTTCGGAATAAAATAAAAAAAACTGTTATTATTGCAAATTTTGCCCTTTAACAATTTTATTGAAAAATGCCGTATACTGCATTTCTCTTCCAAACAAGCGTAAGTTTACTAAAATCGGATAAGTCGTTTAGAAGTTACAGCTTAAGTTAAATGATTACACATTTCACACTTTTCCCCACTCTTATCAAAGTCGGTACGCGAATGAGCCTTAGACCAAAACAATGCAAAATTGTTCACGCTTCCTAATGATGTTACTAAAGGTATAAGGAATTTTCGAAGAAATTTAAAATTTTAATATTTACTTTTGAATTGTGTCCCTTGCGGCAATATGCGGACCTCAAAAATCATTTTCAGGATTTTCTCATGGCCACTTTAGTATTGAAAATGTTTTCTCTGAATTTAAATCACATACACACAGACGCACAGACACACACACCCTGAATTTTTATATCCAGTAGTTTCCGAAATATGGCCGGAGGCCGACCTTAACGAAACACCCTGTATTCTAGTTTAAAACGTTTTGGGTTTTATAAAATAATATATTTTTTTCAGTTAACATTAAGAAGACCTTAAGTGAAATAACATGAACAATGAGTATAATATTAAGCCAAGACAAAAACATATTGAAGTCCCAATACACAAAGCAGAACGAGATAAGCACGAACGTCCAAAAATTAAAAAGACTTATTCAGCCAATTTTAGTTCAAGAAAACATAGACATAAACATGAAAGTCACGACCATATACCGGGGCAAAAGTTTAGTGAGGTGATTATCGAATTTCCAGAGAAAGACTCATCTAGTAAAACAGATAGAAAAAGTTTATATAAGGAAGTTCAAAGGTTAAGTAAAGATAATGAAGAAATATCTGCCAAATTTATTGAACTTGAGGATTTATCCGTTAAAAAGATTCTAAAACTTAAAGAAAAAATTAATAATTTAGTTAATCTTAACTCAGACCTTAATACTGATGCGGAGTCAATCAAAAATCAATATTATGATCTAGCAAAGTGTTACGAAGATGTAAAGGCGCAGTTGGAATTGAGTAAAGTATGCAAAAACTGTGAAGGATTGAGAGAATATGTTAAGAAAGTTAGCGGCGAAAATGATATTCTAAGAAAGCAGAATAGTGAAGTAAAAGAAGATTTAAATATGATGAAGACAGTAGTATTTAGGTATGAAAAATAAATTCAGTCGTTACAATCATAAATTTTTGTGACACTATTTTCTGTATTCTATCGCAATTATAAATATTAATTGTCATAATATAACAACAAATAATCGTGCCTTGAAGCTGGTAATTAGTACAAAAGTATATTGCATTAAAGTATACTAAGAGTACAAGATAAAATAGACAATATAGTGTAGTGTATTATGTATGCATTGATGTATCACTGGTATCGTCATCCAGTGAGTGTGAATTACGCATTCTATATCTAGGTTACATATTATACTATCCGTTAAATGAAGAGGTTCTCAGCTTTTTTGGACAGTTTATATCAATTTTAAAATCAATAACCGAAGTTTCGACATACAGTCCGTCATATTCAGGGCTGTAAAAGGACATCCCAGTCCTAAAGGGAGATACTGGCCAGTTGGTTTAACCAGAGCCATAAAACAAATTAAAAGAAAAACATCAACAATCAATACTATCCTAAGTATAAGAATATAATTCACTTTCAACTGTTTTGTGATCAATACATCTGCCAAATGCTATCAACAAGATTTTAACTATAGAAAATTATTAAATCTATTTTGCTTTAGCACCCTACAGCTATAAAATATATAATTATAATATTAAATGAAAAACTTACTTTTCTTAACTATTTTATTGTAGTCCAAAAGAAACTTTATTTTTTAAAATTCAAAATTGAATCAGTTAGCTGTATTTTTCTAATTTATTAAGAAGAAAAGCACCATAACCTATTACAGTCATCGAGATCGAATAATCAGTTTTCAGAAATCAAAACTCTGTAAGTTTTGTACGACATGAAATTTGTATGGCTTAAACTTGTGTTTTTTTAGAATAGTTTGAACCCTTGATTTTGTAACACCGACAGAACCTTCCACTGTTCTACAAGATCTACTTTGATTTGTTTCAATTGAAGCCAAAACGTTCACTTCATCAATGTCCTGGTTTTCCTTATTGTAAATACTAGGTCGGGGTTTGGAAAATGAACCGACTTCAATTAAGTTTGATTTTATTTTTAAAAATGTTCTTTTCTCCGGCTGTGTTCTTTCTGGGAATCTGCGAATATTACGTTTTTATAAATTTTAAAATATGATGAAAAATATAAAAAGATGTCCATACCTGTTAAAATAAACTTCTAATCAAAAATAATTGAAAAAATTGTTAAGAGTCGAGCTCAAGATTTTTTAATCAAACATAAAGTTTTGTGTGTGGAACAGTTTGGTTTCCAATCATCAAATGGCACAAGTGACGCCATTTTTGTGTTTTTGGAAAGCCTTTATTCACAGCTCAACACATTTTCCATGAAGAAAAGTAAAATAGTAAAGTAAAATATATGAACAAAATATAGTTGACCAACGTAATTCGATAATACCTTTTCTTTTCTATGGTTTTAAACATACGTCATATATGTGACGAATATATGACGGCATCACATGTTTTTGGGCATGTATTGACCAACGGCAAAATAATGAAGTCATAATTATGTACCATGTAAGTCGAATGACGTCTGATGACCAATTATGCCAAATAAATAACGTTATTGTTGGGGAAACATGCATATTCATTTCAAGACTAATTAACATAATTCAAACTCCTAATATTGCTTAATAATTAGACCAATACCATAAGGGCATTTCAGTGAAAAGTTAATAATGATCGGCAACGGCGCATATGTGTTAGGTTCTACTGTTCTAAAGAAATAAATAAAACTCATCTTTTAAAATATTATAAAAACTTAACTGCTAATTTACGTCGCATTTGATAATCCTTTCGGTAAAATAATACAATAGAAAACCTTAATAACAAAACAGCTTGTTTACGTTTTTATAGACCTTTAACTTGCGTTTAGCTGGTAAGCAGTAGATATATGGCTACGCGGTTCGATTGAAAAGCGGTAAAGATCAGTTTTCGGCAAGGCTTTTCCAATCATGACAAACGGCGACCGGCGACCGTTAAAGACGTTGCGTGCGTGCTAAAAGTGAGTTGTTGTGAGTCGCGGGATGAAGGGTGAGTAACGGGACGCGGTGTTGCTAATTGGTTCGCATGGGAGTGGTAGTGAACGAAGCGAACGGTTCCACTTTAGTAACTCAGTAGAATTTAGAATTCTCTCCGTGGTGTAAGTAAGCCGTGATTGAAATCGCCACGTATTCTCGGGTTATCAGTGCCTAGTGTTTTTAAAGAGTGAGTCGAATTGCAGATTCTTTTCGTGGCGGAACGTCTTCTCCCCACGGATTTTCTCGGGCTATCAGCGCCTAAGTAGTCGTGAGTTGTCAACCTTTTGCAATAATAATTGTTGAAGTAAAAGTGTAATAGTTTGTTGCGGGTTACATGAACCTCCTTAAATTTGGCCATTAATTAGTTAATCGATAATAAGTCATTTGAAGTAGTAGTATGATTTCACAAATTATGTAAACACCTGACATTATCTGTTCCAATGGCATAGTTTGGTAGAATAAAGAAATACTTTTGTGAAGAAAACTGTTTTCTTGAGAGTAAAAGTAGAACAAATAATCAGTGAATCACCATATGGAGAAATAGTATTCTTTGTTGCTGAGAGTGGGACTTTAAAACCCAGACTCGCACAGTTATAATTACGACAGCTTGCTACTCGGGTGTAATGCAATATAATTTTGCATTGAGTGAGTAGTCAGCTTCATCACGAGTATCTGTTGTTATACAGGGCAAAATGAAGTATCCATTTTAAATGTAGATGTTTGTATTAATGGCATTTTTTTTTTCAAAAATCAGACAAAAAGTTCTTGAGGAACCACGGAATTTTTATTTTTTTAATATAACATGAATAAAGTCACCGCACTCTTGAAGCCTAGCATGAAAGTATTGCATCACCCGATCCCGATCCAACATTTCGGTTCGGAGTGCGTTAATCTCTGTTCGAATATGATGTTTTAGTTCATCCGAAGCCTGCGGGCGATTAGAAAGCACTTTCAACTTTAAGTAACCCCACAGAACAAATTACAAGCTGAGAGGTCTAGTGACCTGTCAGCCATTTGAGCTCTCCAAATTTTGAAGTACCACGACCAGGAAACATTCTTCGTAGAATTGTCATATACTCCCAAGCAGTATGGGAAGTGGCTCCGTCCTGCTTCATATATCCACACAAATATTATATAGTTGTTATTCTAAGTTACGCAATTCCTGTTGATAACATTGTGATGTATGAATAACCGTCACAGAGCGAGTTCTTTCTTTTGGGTTATCTTTGGCACACGAAGCAGTATCTACTGTGAAGCTTGTGTACCCACTTTTTTATTGTTATTCAACTAGAAACTGGTACTCCTGGATTTAAATTAAAGTGTACTATGAAATAAACACTGGGTTGTTACAACAGAATTGTTATTTTTAAAGTAAGCTTCTACCGCAATAAAACGTTGGATATTTGACCAAAGCTCTTTATTCACAGCTTAACTGATATGTCTCGCAAACGTTTTGACAACTGTCCTAAATTTCCATTTATCGCGAAAACATGGCGACTTGATTTGAATTTATATTTCATTATATTTTGGAATTAAATACCTTTGAAAATGGATACCTTATTCTGCCGGACTCTGTATTATTTTAACATTCATTTATTAATGATAATAATGGAGAATGGCAGATGTAGCTTTCGAGTGACACCTCTTGGCAATCAAATGCATCACCTGGCCCGTCCGACAAGAATCAGTCAGAAACGGAGAAGGAAACTCCTGCAAAGACCAGACGACCGGTCTTTATTGCTTTATTGCTATTTATGGTGCCCACTCACTTACAGGCGGCCTGCCGGCCACGGACTGTCGACCTAGCCGTCGATTACACCTTCATCCAACTATACCCACACACTAGCAGTCGACCAGCACGATGCGATCTGCAGTCATTTGGATTCGTTTGAAAACTGCATGTGTGTGTTGAAACTGGACTGAAATCTGTTTTTGGCTGGGCCGACAACGTCGATTTGGAAAGTTGCTTCCTTTCCAGCAACGTTTAAATTGCACAATTGTTGGTACTCGGTCCGTTAACCGAACTGGCTCTTAATGCTGCGCACTTGGCGGCGACTCCTGCAATAAAGACCGGTCATCTGGTCTTTGCAGGAGTTTCCTTCTCCGTTTCTGACTGATTCTTGTCGGACGGGCCAGATGATGCATTTGATTGTCAAAAGGTGTCGCTCGAAAGCTACATCTGGCATTCTCCATCGACTTTTCAGGGTCAAGCAGGCTCTCAATGTTGCTTCCTCTCGCCGGATTCTATAACCTCACTGACGAGCCGTTATATGGCAAAACGCGTCTGGGGATGAATCCGACGAAAGGAAGCAACCTTAAATTGTAATAATAATAATGTTTAAAATCTAAACTTACCTGATTTATTTTTTAGATTAAATGTTCAGCTTGAAAGATATCAAGAAAAACTAAGAAAACATAATTTAAATATTGATAAGTATTCACATCTACAAAGCCAAAAGTCTTCCACTAGTCAATTAAAAGAAGATGAGATTATTAATATACTTTCATCTGATCATCAGAATCACAGACACACTCCTATTTCATGGGGATCTGTAAATAGTCATACATTAGGACCCCTTTTAGGTATAAAGTTTTCACACCGAAATGATTTATTTTTAAATAATTCAAATAAATCACACAAAAAAACTGAATAATATACAGTGTGTCCCCGGAAGTAGGCTGTAGTAAAATATTTATTATTTTTAACTTTGTTAAATTTCCAAAAAACTTGAAGTTTATTAATTTTAGATTCATTTTATATTTTTAAAGGCCTTGAACACCATACTTTATCGGGACTTTACTCGCGGATTATAACTTCCGATGATAACCAAAGTTTTTTTTAAAACAAGTTTTTCTAAAATAAGAAAGTTAATAGTGCGATTTTCGCCGACAGACTGTATAAATCCGTTTTACATTAAAATAAATTAAATAAATAATATACAATGTTATTTAAAATTTGTTAACATAGAATAGATATCAATAAGTATTAAATAAATTCTTACTTTACTATAGATGCCTATCAGGACACAATTAACGAAAAGGATGAAATCATTCAGAATTATGAATTCGAATTTGCGAAATTTACCGGAAAAATGAAGGAAATTATGGAAGAAAACGAAAATATTTACAAAAAATTAAACGAAGATGAAAATTGTAGTATTAAATTGGGAGCTCAACTGCAAAATATTAACGCAGAGTTAAAGTTGACGAGAGATCAAAATGATGCGCTAATAAAGAAATGTGCAATAAAGCAGGACAAAATAGAAGAGATATTAAAAGTATATGAAAATAAAGGTAAGTCCAGTCTGCAAAATAATAATTTGACTTATTGAGTTCGCCATTTAGAAAATACCGTAACGGTGTTTGACAGCTACGCATGCGCAGTAACGCGTACCAGCAATGTCAATGCTAATATTGTCTGCGGGTCCCGCAATCTTACGCAGGTACAGGAATTAATACCGTAACGCTATTTTACGTCAATATGAGTTAGGCGAAACGCCGCCAAATGATTCGCTTACTGTTTACTTTTAGACTTTTTCACAGGAAATAGAATCGTTTTCGATAACTCAAAAATCTACCGAGTAAAATACATTAGTGCCTCATCTGTTCGTACCTGTAATGAAAATATGTCTCAAATACGCAAAACCTAAACAAGAAAGGTGAATTTAATATTTGAATTATTAATTTTAATATGCCGCTGTACGAGAAGTTGAGATCTGATAAAATCAGAAATTCCCAAGGCATTTGCCAGTCTAGGAATATCTTGTCACATATACAAGATCTTCTTTGGAATCTTTACATCAGGTAAATACCTTTGACATTTTTCTGGTCATTGTTTGCTTATTCAGCAACACTGACCCCAAGAACAATATTTTGCACTTATAAAAGTAACAAAATGGGCTTTTTCAGTTTAGTTAGTTACTTGATCCTAAGTACCTACTGCACAATTTTAAGTAAGGTTAAAAAGAGAATATAACAAGGCGTCCAAAAACTCAAAATGTAATAAACCACTAAATAATTTTACCGTATGGTAGCGTTACGGTGATAGCGTAGCGTGAAAAACACAAGAAATTTCTACTATTTGATCTACGTATCTATTTCGCATTTTAATAGGGTATATCTACTTGCTGGGTAATTAAAAGGATATCTTAATATTTAAAATTAACCATAGTAAAAACTATACCGACTTTGAAAAATAATCACATTAGGTATATTTTTTTTAAGAAAATCCCGAGCCCATATTGTTGCATTCTCAAAAATATCTATATCCAATTTTATTCATACAAATATCCTAAAATATTTTTGTGATTGTTCAGTCCAAACTTCAGTTTTATGGGTAAAAAAAATATGAGAAAATACACCAAATAAATTACCGATTTGTTTAAATCGATGTAAAACATTATTATATTATAAATTATTTTCATTTTCAACCACAATCTGTGTCAAATATGCGAGGCTTTTAGTGTCTAAAGTTTTAATGCGCTTTAGAATCTAAAGCGTGTTAAAATATCACGTAACTCTGTATTTATTTTATTAGTAGTTATATCATCTAAAGAAATAAAAATAATATACCGACTCTGCCGTGGATCCAGGGGAGGGTTATGGGGGTCATGACCCCCCCCCCCCCCAAAAAAAAATGTGATTCTACATATTATTATTATCACGATTAAAGTATGTTATAATTTACATTTTCTCAAACCTACCTTTTTGCATAGAAATAAAAAAAATGCGGGTCAAGTTAAATAATATCAAAGAAACTTATAGCTTTGCGTAGCTATAAGTTTCTTTGATAATATGCATAGTGCATCTGTTCAATGTAACAATGTAAATATTAGACAAAACCGAAATTTCGGCATGGTCTCCAAACATGTTGGCCTGCGGCGGTCCTTGACCCCCCTTAACATTTTTCCCTGGATCCGCGCCTGTACCGAACTGCCTACCCTAGCTGCCAACCCACGAGACGCCACTGCCTACAATAGGGGTGGCTCCATGAAGAGCGGAACACACTTTGTATAGAATAAAAATGTCTAAATAATAATTCCTTAACCTGCGATAGTGATAAAATAAGTTTTTAGCAGATTTTATTTCAATATATAAAGTTTTACTCACCTCAATATACTTAGCTCTTTTTTCTGTTTGTCAAAACCCATTATTTTTACCTTATATATTAGCGATAGATAAATAATTTTAATGTTATATAACCTTTATTGATTTTTAATAGGTTTGGTGATTTTGACTAGCAAAATTTTTATGTCATACGATATATTTCTCGTGATAATAGACACTTATAAATATAATATATATGTACCTACAGTCCAAACGGTGGTTCCTTGCCAGTGCACCATGAATAAACGATCAAGAGTCAACGTAATTTACAACATCCCATCTTTTCATTTATTATATGGTTAAAAGTGAATAAAGACATAATAGGGCGTCTTCGGGGTTGCCCAATCCGTCTCGTGTTTAAAAGAACATGCTAGACAGAAACAAAAGATATTTGGAGAGTTATCCATTGATGTCAAAGTCATCGTTTCGATCTGTCAACTATAATTTGTTTTTAAACGTTTTTGTGGTGTTGGTGCAAGGTAAAACAGACTAACGAGAATAAGAGTATTTTTCTCCTGACCAGTATGATATTTTTTAGGGGGACAAAATTCTATTATGAATTAAGTAACTAACGCACAGTAATCTAAAGCGGTTAATAGGCCAATTTATCTGTAATTCTAGCCCGTAAGTCTTTTAAATTTTCGCAGGGGTTTTGACAAACGAGTTTTTAATGTGCGGTCATAAACAGTCGCACAGCGTGATATTCCAGGACCGTAGTGATCGCCTAACCGGCATATTACGACTAATATCAAGAGTTACGTGATTTAGTGCGCCGCCCTCCTAAACGTAGCCTTGTCGCATCTCTTCATCGTCTAATGCGCCTACAAAATTGCGAATTCCTTAAAAGAATCGGTCCAATAATAGTAGATACATTATTCAACAAGCATGTAATGATGACTATTATTCACGCGGATGATGTTTATGACACGAGCCGTAGGCGAGAGTAGTGAGAAACGGACAGTTCTGGCTCAGGTGGTGCTGGTGGTGCTGGTGGTGCAACTAACCCAGGTGGTGCGGTGGTGCGTTTTACGATCTAACCCAAGTGGTGCGGTGGTGCGTTTTATGATCTAACCCGGGTGGTTCGGTGGTGCGTTTTATGATCTAACCCGGGTGGTTCGGTGGTGCGTTTTATGACCTAACCCGGGTGGTTCGGTGGTGCTGTTTTACGAGACCAGTGATGCTGGTGGTGCTGTTTTACGAGATCAGTGGTGCTGGTGGTGCTGTTTTATGATCTAACCCGGGCGGTTCGGTGGTGCGTTTTATGACCTAACCCGGGTGGTTCGGTGGTGCTGTTTTACGAGACCAGTGTTGCTGGTGGTGCTGTTTTACGAGATCAGTGGTGCTGGTGGTGCTGTTTTATGATCTAACCCGGGCGGTTCGGTGGTGCGTTTTATGACCTAACCCGGGTGGTTCGGTGGTGCTGTTTTACGAGACCAGTGGTGCTGGTGGTGCTGTTTTACGAGACCAGTGGTGCTGGTGGTGCTGTTTTACGAGACCAGTGGTGCTGGTGGTGCGTTTTATGATCTAACCCAAGTGGTTCGGTGGTGCGTTTTATGATCTAACCCGGATGGTTCGGTGGTGCTGTTTATGAGCTAACCCGGGTGCTTTCGTGAGGCGGCTCTGTCAATATCTCTCTACTGTGTTAATTTATGCGGGTAATAAAACCGACAAGGGTCGGATCGGCCTGCATGCTTATAGAGGTAAAAAACCGCTTTAGAATGTTTTTGGTATATCTTTTTTAGATAATTTTGGGGGAAATAATTTGCCTGAGATGCCAATTAAAAAAAGCCTACATTTAATTGTATTTTAGATTCTTGAATTTTGTACATGGATTAAAAATCTACTATTTCTTGAAATTGTATACATTATGTTAGATAATTAAGGAATAAAAAAGATGAAAATAGCAATTATAATTAGAAAAAAAATATTTTAATGTTATTAAGACTTTGTAAATATCTGTAAAAACTGTTCTAAATCCTGTCATTTCTGAAACTTGTATACTGAGTGTTTAGAATTTAGTAAAAAATTAAAAAAATGTTTTAACGTTATTAAGCCCTGTGAAACTTTGTAAAAATGACTAAAACTGTACAGAATTGTATTATTTTCTGAAAATGATATACTGAGTGTTTAGAATTTAGTAAAAATTAAAAAAAATGATTTAAATTTGTTAAATCATGTGAAATCTTGTATAAAATGACTAGAACCGTTCTTAATCATGTCATTTCTGAAAATTGTATACTGAGTGTTTAGAATTTAGTAAAAAATTAAAAAAAAATGTTTTAACGTTATTAAGCTCTGTGAAACTTTGTAAAAAATGACTAAAACAGTCGCAAATCGTCCTATTTTCTTAAAAGTGTATACTGAGTGTTTAGAATTTAGTAAAAATTAAAAAAAATGTTTTAAATTTGTTAAATCATGTGAAATCTTGTATAAAATGACTAGAACCGTTCTTAATCATGGCATTTCTGAAAATTGTATACTGAGTGTTTAGAATTTAGTAAAAAATTAAAAAAAATGTTTTAACGTTATTAAGCCCTGTGAAACTTTGTAAAAAATGACTAAAACAGTCGCAAATCGTCCTATTTTCTTAAAAGTGTATACTGAGTGTTTAGAATTTAGTAAAAATTAAAAAAAATGTTTTAAATTTGTTAAATCATGCGAAATCTTGTATAAAATGACTAGAACCGTTCTTAATCATGGCATTTCTGAAAATTGTATACTGAGTGTTTAGAATTTAGTAAAAAATTAAAAAAAATGTTTTAACGTTATTAAGCCCTGTGAAACTTTGTAAAAAATGACTAAAACAGTCGCAAATCGTCCTATTTTCTTAAAAGTGTATACTGAGTGTTTAGAATTTAGTAAAAATTAAAAAAAATGTTTTAAATTTGTTAAATCATGTGAAATCTTGTATAAAATGACTAGAACCGTTCTTAATCATGGCATTTCTGAAAATTGTATACTGAGTGTTTAGAATTTAGTAAAAAATTAAAAAAAATGTTTTAACGTTATTAAGCTCTGTGAAACTTTGTAAAAAATGACTAAAACAGTCGCAAATCGTCCTATTTTCTTAAAAGTGTATACTGAGTGTTTAGAATTTAGTAAAAATTAAAAAAAATGTTTTAAATTTGTTAAATCATGTGAAATCTTGTATAAAATGACTAGAACCGTTCTTAATCATGGCATTTCTGAAAATTGTATACTGAGTGTTTAGAATTTAGTAAAAAATTAAAAAAAATGTTTTAACGTTATTAAGCCCTGTGAAACTTTGTAAAAAATGACTAAAACAGTCGCAAATCGTCCTATTTTCTTAAAAGTGTATACTGAGTGTTTAGAATTTAGTAAAAATTAAAAAAAATGTTTTAAATTTGTTAAATCATGCGAAATCTTGTATAAAATGACTAGAACCGTTCTTAATCATGGCATTTCTGAAAATTGTATACTGAGTGTTTAGAATTTAGTAAAAAATTAAAAAAAATGTTTTAACGTTATTAAGCCCTGTGAAACTTTGTAAAAAATGACTAAAACAGTCGCAAATCGTCATATTTTCTTAAAAGTGTATACTGAGTGTTTAGAATTTAATAAAAATTAAAAAAAATGTTTTAAATTTGTTAAATCATGTGAAATCTTGTATAAAATGACTAGAACCGTTCTTAATCATGACATTTCTGAAAATTGTATACTGAGTGTTAAGTATTTTAGTTGAAAATAAGATCATAAATCATCTATACAAAACAAGCGCCCCTTATGGATTTGAACGAAAATCATAGATTCGACTATTTTCATGAAAAATAAATCTAAGTACGGAATAATGCAGGAAGATTATCTATTTTCTTGGTTTAGAAAGTGATGTAGTTAAGATTTATAACTTAGGAATAAATAAATTATTATTAATCTTTTCGAGCTATTTCTCTTGCATATTTAATTTCTTTGATAGTAAGAACTAATCTTTTTATTTTACAAAGTAAAAAAAAAAAGCTAAAGCTCGGCGTTGTCAGTCAGGTATAAGAACTGATTTAACACGATGGTTTTTGTACAAACGTTCACATACAATTGTATGCTTTTTAACCGATTGTGTCGGAAAAAATGACGATTTATAGATTAGATATTTAGACGAAGAGCTAACCTTCTCAATAAAGTATTGATTATTGCCCTGCTAGCTAGACAACACTTTTTATGTTAGTCAAAAAAAAATTTTTTTTTTCGGACGCTATTACAGATTTCATCGTTAACTAACAAACATTAAGACCAAAAAATTAGCGTGCAAGATGAAATGTATAGGTTCACTTCATTTCTACATTATTTTACAACTCTCAATCGCATTAAAAACAAGATCGAATAAAAAATAACTTATGACATATGGACGAAAAATGTTTTTCAGGCTATTTAGGTTAGCGACCGCATTACGTCTGAAATACTACATTTTTCGAGCTTATAACATAATTTACTATTTTAACGTTAAAATAGGGGAAATGATGTATCGAAGTGGGTACTTTTTTTTGTCGGTCACGAGATTATAGTTTCTTTTAAAATGAGCTCTAATATTTACAACACAAATTATCCTTTAAGCCACATTAGTTTAAAACTCGTCTGTCGCTTTCCCTCTATTGTGAGTTTGATTAAAGTATAGCGTAGTATATATTTAGATGAATTTCGTAAATGTTGAATACTTTCAAAACTGAAAAAGCCGCCCTTTGCAATAAATATCTCCGTAGAGTTAGGTACCCTGCAGATTAAGGGTATTTCAGCGGATAATCATATACAAATTCAAATACCTCATTTGTTTCGGAGCAGTAACCATCAACTTTTACACCATTTAAAACAGCTTCTTTACCATTAGCAGCATGTAAGATGTTGATTTTTCTGTGATTCTCGGTCCAAAGTAACCAATCTATGGCAATTTTGCTCTGCCTGTTTCTCCATCGGTAACCATTTTTTGGTATGATTCCTATAGTATTAAGCTTCAAAAAATTTCTTCTAAAAATTGTATTGCATGCTGAAGCAATAGTTGTAGCTTCAGTAAATGAACATACATTGCTAGTTTGTATAAGTTGTTCTCTAAACTTTAAACATGATTGCGCAAGGATTTCGACATCCGATACGCAGTAGTCTACCAGATCTCTTTGCATATCGAAACCATCATTTTCATGTTCTACAAACCATTTAAGAAATTTGGCTCTGTCTTCTTCTTTCATACTATCTGAGGAGTAATATTCAATTGATGGTAGAGGTCCTATATAGTTTTCATTTGCCTTTGTATTAAATAGGTGCGGGAAGTAGCCTTTTTTAAAAATATCCTCAAGTCCAAATGCCTTTGGTAGTTTGACTTAAGGCATAGGGAAATAGTTAAGTGAGTCGATAAATTTTACATTTTCAAGTTGCATCGTAATTATTTTGATACCTCTCATGATTAACTCAGGTGTAAAATCTGTCTTTGTCATAATGTAGTTTAATATAAACTGGTGATCAAAAGCCTGACCATTATGGGCTATTACAATAATTTCATTAAAGTTTTTCCTCATTTGTAACAAATGGTTAGTAAATGTTCCCGCTGGGTCTATACCTCTGACTTTTTGTAACTTTAGACCACATTTTTTTACAAGTATCTGCTTCAGAATCCATGCACTCATCGCAGTATTGTTTGAAAACACAGAGATTGACTTGATGTAAAAACGCTGAATTTTCCAATAGTTTGTCTTGGCTCGTCTCTAAATCGTAGAATACAAAAAAGATCATCTTTAATCTTAGGTTTTCCCTTATCAGGCCGAATATAACATAGATGATCCTCGGATGCATGTTTATTACAAATTTTACAATAAATTTCACCACATGCATGTGCTCTTTTGGCTTTAATGGTTTTTAAACAAATAGAACATAGTTTAATTTGTTTGCATACTGTAAATTTGCCTGACGAATAATCCTTTTTATGATTTTCGTAACAGTTTTGACTTCTAAAAAATCATAGACAGTCCTGGCATTTAATTTTTATTGCTATTTCACAAGCAGAGGCTTGCTGTCATGCCTGACAACTTCCACCACATCGGTGCTCATTTTTGTGATCACATGGGATGTAACACTTTTCACAAAAATAGTTAGAACAAAAAGCTGCTGTCAGCGATGTAATTACATTAAAAATGGCTTTTGTAATGTAATAAGTTCAGCCGTTTATTGCTTTCAGTTGAACCTTCAAATATAATATTTCGTCCTTTTGATCCATAGCTATAAACAACTAATTTATATTCTTTTAGATGATTTTGAAATTGTATTAACTCGGGAATTCCACCTCCTGCCTCAGGAATGCTAATTTTAGCTCTCTCCAACAATGATCTTGTTCTTTCGGTTTGAATTTTACTAATATCTCTTCTAACCTTACTGAATTCGGGATCTCTTTTATTATGGGCAATGGCGACTACCAAAGCACGTGGTAAACACAGGTTATCGGTATTTTTAATACTTATAATACCTCGTCGCTTGTCGCATTCCTCGTGAAAGCTGTTATAATTTTTCCTCTTTCCCCACCAACAGGTAATCTAACAGTTGTCACACTAAGACAAAATGATTCTGTATTAAGACCTGCTGAGTTTGACTGATAAATGCCACTTATAACACTCCAAACATCTTAAAAGGTTATGTCTTTAGCTGCTTTGAAGCGAATCCAACCTTCTCCTCGGTTGAAGTCTTTAGAGCAAAAACTAAAAGCCACACGTTCTAAGGGTTGTAGGCCTTCTGTAGCGTTTTGAATAATTTGATTAATTCCTTTTTCCACCCAACCAACTGGTTCAACTCCCTGTGGAACAGGTTTTAACTTAAACTCTAGAGTGCGTCCTGTAAGGTTAAATTCTCGTAACTTTTTAACAACGTCTTTAACAATAATAAACTTCTCCATCTTTCTTTTTTTTTTTTTGTTGCTTTATAGTCTACTATCTACCTACATAAAAAAAAAAAAAAAACAAGTATATTTTCATATTTTTATCGGTCTTAAGTTCGATTTCAAAAGCACACTCCCACTTTTTGATAATTTCACAGTCTAAGCACATAGATCTTATATTTTTTATTTACGATCAGTTCATCTTTATTCGCCAATCGTCTCAAACGAGTCTGCTTTTGAAAGTAATATAGCCTTAGTATTCAGAAAATATTAATGATATCGGAGGCTAAAACATCCTTAACACTAAAAAATCATTGTGTTTCCTAACAAAACCCATCATCTTGTCTATTTAGCTTGCTTTCCTATTGTTTAGCAGGTTAAATAAAATTATTATTTCCCTCTTTTTGTCTATACTGAATCGTTAGGGGAATACGATTCTAGTCCTATAAGAGAGACAGTTAAAATTTATGTAAGCAATCAGAAATCCTACACTATGAGCTACTTAGTTAAAATTTCATATTTCCTTCCTGGATCAGCTAAAATTTGTGTTGTGTCGGTCAAAATTTATAAAATACGAAAAAAATGCTAGATACATTTTTATCATGACTTTCTATCTAATACCATCTTATTTCAAGGTATAATTCGGTTGTCAAAATGAGAATCTAAAAAATCCTCGTGTTTCCTCACAAAACCCATCATCTTGCCTATTTAGCTTGCTTTTCTATTGTTTAGCAGGTTAAATAAAATTATTATTTCGCTCTTTTTGTCTGTACTGAATCGTTAGGGGGATACGTTTCTAGTTCTATAAGAGAGACAGTTAAAATTTATGTAAGCAATCAGAAATCCTACACTATGAGCTACTTAGTTAAAATTTCATATTTCCTTCCTGGGTCAGGCAAAATTTGTGATGTGTCGATCAAAATTTATAAAAATACGAAAAAAATGCTGGATGCATTTTTAGCGTGACTTTCTATTTAATACCATCTTATTTCAAGGTATAATTCGGTTGTCAAAATGAGAATAAAATAATTTTCCCATGGTTTATATCATCTTAAAAAAGTCAAAAGGTTATATTCTGTAGAGGGTCAGATACATTCAAATTTAAAAATTTTCTCCAAGAAGAATTTTAAGATAGTATTATAGTAAATAAAAATTCTATACCTCCAATATTTCTTGGAAACATATCGTGTTCTAGCGACATAACCCAAAAGTACCTCTATTCAGAAACGCATCGTACTTTTCTTGTCAAACTTGACTTTGTTGTAATGTTGTATGCAGAGCACTTTGAAAACAAAAATTAGATTAGAAACCGCCGCCTCTTAAGGTATACTTTTTTAGGTCTTACATAGGGTACACTGGTATACAGAACAAATGTCATCTTTAATTGTCTCATTGCCCCATCCATTACATTATTATAATCTTAAAGCACCTGTTACCAGCATTATCTGTTTTTATGGTTTTCATAAAACATAGCGATTACCGATGAAAATTAAACGAAAACTTAATAAATAACTTTTTTTTCAACTGAAATAGACTGATTTTCGATGGAAAAATGTTACTTATAACTAAAAATGAATATAAGACATATACGCAATGATATTTAGAATAAATCAATCTTTTCTAAAATTACTATGAAATATTCACAAAATCGTTTCGTTATAACCAAAGTAGCAAGGCTTGCAGATTTCGTATAGAGTTCAAACGCGATACTGAGATAATCTTTTTTTTTTTATATTTTTGTAGGATAATGCACCACTACGTTGTAAGTACTTGAGAGAGGACTTTCTTGAAAAATCCTCAAATTTCTCTGCAATTTTGTTCCTTCTAGAGTTAAATTCACACAGAAAACCCCGTATTCTTATCTTTCAGGTTGGTATATTAAAAAGGGCTTATTAGTATGGTTTAGAAAACAAGCAATATTAATTAACGGATGTTTTTTCGTCGTATGAAGAGTTGAAAAATTTTTTTTTCCACTCCAATGGTTGCGATGCAGAGAGTCGGGTTTCATCATAATCTTTCAGGGTAGCTCAGGTTTGATTGCATGTAGAGAGTCGGGTTTCATCATAATCTTTCAGGGTAGCTCAGGTTTGATTGCATGTACTAAGGTTAGTGCTCCTTGCAATCGGTTTCAGGTTTGACGCGCCCCCCTCAGGTTTGTTCAGGTTTCTCAAGCACTTGAGAAACCTGAACAAACCTGAGGGGGGCGCGTCAAACCTGAAACCGATTGCAAGGAGCACTAACCTTAGTACATGCAATCAAACCTGAGCTACCCTGAAAGATTATGATGAAACCCGACTCTCTACATGCAATCAAACCTGAGCTACCCTGAAAGATTATGATGAAACCCGACTCTCTGCATCGCAACCATTGGAGTGGAAAAAAAAATTTTTCAACTCTTCATACGACGAAAAAACATCCGTTAATTAATATTGCTTGTTTTCTAAACCATACTAATAAGCCCTTTTTAATATACCAACCTGAAAGATAAGAATACGGGGTTTTCTGTGTGAATTTAACTCTAGAAGGAACAAAATTGCAGAGAAATTTGAGGATTTTTCAAGAAAGTCCTCTCTCAAGTACTTACAACGTAGTGGTGCATTATCCTACAAAAATATAAAAAAAAAAAGATTATCTCAGTATCGCGTTTGAACTCTATACGAAATCTGCAAGCCTTGCTACTTTGGTTATAACGAAACGATTTTGTGAATATTTCATAGTAATTTTAGAAAAGATTGATTTATTCTAAATATCATTGCGTATATGTCTTATATTCATTTTTAGTTATAAGTAACATTTTTCCATCGAAAATCAGTCTATTTCAGTTGAAAAAAAAGTTATTTATTAAGTTTTCGTTTAATTTTCATCGGTAATCGCTATGTTTTATGAAAACCATAAAAACAGATAATGCTGGTAACAGGTGCTTTAAGATTATAATAATGTAATGGATGGGGCAATGAGACAATTAAAGATGACATTTGTTCTGTATACCAGTGTACCCTATGTAAGACCTAAAAAAGTATACCTTAAGAGGCGGCGGTTTCTAATCTAATTTTTGTTTTCAAAGTGCTCTGCATACAACATTACAACAAAGTCAAGTTTGACAAGAAAAGTACGATGCGTTTCTGAATAGAGGTACTTTTGGGTTATGTCGCTAGAACACGATATGTTTCCAAGAAATATTGGAGGTATAGAATTTTTATTTACTATAATACTATCTTAAAATTCTTCTTGGAGAAAATTTTTAAATTTGAATGTATCTGACCCTCTACAGAATATAACCTTTTGACTTTTTTAAGATGATATAAACCATGGGAAAATTATTTTATTCTCATTTTGACAACCGAATTATACCTTGAAATAAGATGGTATTAAATAGAAAGTCACGCTAAAAATGCATCCAGCATTTTTTTCGTATTTTTATAAATTTTGATCGACACATCACAAATTTTGCCTGACCCAGGAAGGAAATATGAAATTTTAACTAAGTAGCTCATAGTGTAGGATTTCTGATTGCTTACATAAATTTTAACTGTCTCTCTTATAGAACTAGAAACGTATCCCCCTAACGATTCAGTACAGACAAAAAGAGCGAAATAATAATTTTATTTAACCTGCTAAACAATAGAAAAGCAAGCTAAATAGGCAAGATGATGGGTTTTGTGAGGAAACACGAGGATTTTTTAGATTCTCATTTTGACAACCGAATTATACCTTGAAATAAGATGGTATTAGATAGAAAGTCATGATAAAAATGTATCTAGCATTTTTTTCGTATTTTATAAATTTTGACCGACACAACACAAATTTTAGCTGATCCAGGAAGGAAATATGAAATTTTAACTAAGTAGCTCATAGTGTAGGATTTCTGATTGCTTACATAAATTTTAACTGTCTCTCTTATAGGACTAGAATCGTATTCCCCTAACGATTCAGTATAGACAAAAAGAGGGAAATAATAATTTTATTTAACCTGCTAAACAATAGGAAAGCAAGCTAAATAGACAAGATGATGGGTTTTGTTAGGAAACACAATGATTTTTTAGTGTTAAGGATGTTTTAGCCTCCGATATCATTAATATTTTCTGAATACTAAGGCTATATTACTTTCAAAAGCAGACTCGTTTGAGACGATTGGCGAATAAAGATGAACTGATCGTAAATAAAAAATATAAGATCTATGTGCTTAGACTGTGAAATTATCAAAAAGTGGGAGTGTGCTTTTGAAATCGAACTTAAGACCGATAAAAATATGAAAATATACTTGTTTTTTTTTTTTTTTTATGTAGGTAGATAGTAGACTATAAAGCAACAAAAAAAAAAAAAGAAAGATGGAGAAGTTTATTATTGTTAAAGACGTTGTTAAAAAGTTACGAGAATTTAACCTTACAGGACGCACTCTAGAGTTTAAGTTAAAACCTGTTCCACAGGGAGTTGAACCAGTTGGTTGGGTGGAAAAAGGAATTAATCAAATTATTCAAAACGCTACAGAAGGCCTACAACCCTTAGAACGTGTGGCTTTTAGTTTTTGCTCTAAAGACTTCAACCGAGGAGAAGGTTGGATTCGCTTCAAAGCAGCTAAAGACATAACCTTTTAAGATGTTTGGAGTGTTATAAGTGGCATTTATCAGTCAAACTCAGCAGGTCTTAATACAGAATCATTTTGTCTTAGTGTGACAACTGTTAGATTACCTGTTGGTGGGGAAAGAGGAAAAATTATAACAGCTTTCACGAGGAATGCGACAAGCGACGAGGTATTATAAGTATTAAAAATACCGATAACCTGTGTTTACCACGTGCTTTGGTAGTCGCCATTGCCCATAATAAAAGAGATCCCGAATTCAGTAAGGTTAGAAGAGATATTAGTAAAATTCAAACCGAAAGAACAAGATCATTGTTGGAGAGAGCTAAAATTAGCATTCCTGAGGCAGGAGGTGGAATTCCCGAGTTAATACAATTTCAAAATCATCTAAAAGAATATAAATTAGTTGTTTATAGCTATGGATCAAAAGGACGAAATATTATATTTGAAGGTTCAACTGAAAGCAATAAACGGCTGAACTTATTACATTACAAAAGCCATTTTTAATGTAATTACATCGCTGACAGCAGCTTTTTGTTCTAACTATTTTTGTGAAAAGTGTTACATCCCATGTGATCACAAAAATGAGCACCGATGTGGTGGAAGTTGTCAGGCATGACAGCAAGCCTCTGCTTGTGAAATAGCAATAAAAATTAAATGCCAGGACTGTCTATGATTTTTTAGAAGTCAAAACTGTTACGAAAATCATAAAAAGGATTATTCGTCAGGCAAATTTACAGTATGCAAACAAATTAAACTATGTTCTATTTGTTTAAAAACCATTAAAGCCAAAAGAGCACATGCATGTGGTGAAATTTATTGTAAAATTTGTAATAAACATGCATCCGAGGATCATCTATGTTATATTCGGCCTGATAAGGGAAAACCTAAGATTAAAGATGATCTTTTTTGTATTCTACGATTTAGAGACGAGCCAAGACAAACTATTGGAAAATTCAGCGTTTTTACATCAAGTCAATCTCTGTGTTTTCAAACAATACTGCGATGAGTGCATGGATTCTGAAGCAGATACTTGTAAAAAAATGTGGTCTAAAGTTACAAAAAGTCAGAGGTATAGACCCAGCGGGAACATTTACTAACCATTTGTTACAAATGAGGAAAAACTTTAATGAAATTATTGTAATAGCCCATAATGGTCAGGCTTTTGATCACCAGTTTATATTAAACTACATTATGACAAAGACAGATTTTACACCTGAGTTAATCATGAGAGGTATCAAAATAATTACGATGCAACTTGAAAATGTAAAATTTATCGACTCACTTAACTATTTCCCTATGCCTTAAGTCAAACTACCAAAGGCATTTGGACTTGAGGATATTTTTAAAAAAGGCTACTTCCCGCACCTATTTAATACAAAGGCAAATGAAAACTATATAGGACCTCTACCATCAATTGAATATTACTCCTCAGATAGTATGAAAGAAGAAGACAGAGCCAAATTTCTTAAATGGTTTGTAGAACATGAAAATGATGGTTTCGATATGCAAAGAGATCTGGTAGACTACTGCGTATCGGATGTCGAAATCCTTGCGCAATCATGTTTAAAGTTTAGAGAACAACTTATACAAACTAGCAATGTATGTTCATTTACTGAAGCTACAACTATTGCTTCAGCATGCAATACAATTTTTAGAAGAAATTTTTTGAAGCTTAATACTATAGGAATCATACCAAAAAATGGTTACCGATGGAGAAACAGGCAGAGCAAAATTGCCATAGATTGGTTACTTTGGACCGAGAATCACAGAAAAATCAACATCTTACATGCTGCTAATGGTAAAGAAGCTGTTTTAAATGGTGTAAAAGTTGATGGTTACTGCTCCGAAACAAATGAGGTATTTGAATTTGTATATGATTATCCGCTGAAATACCCTTAATCTGCAGGGTACCTAACTCTACGGAGATATTTATTGCAAAGGGCGGCTTTTTCAGTTTTGAAAGTATTCAACATTTACGAAATTCATCTAAATATATACTACGCTATACTTTAATCAAACTCACAATAGAGGGAAAGCGACAGACGAGTTTTAAACTAATGTGGCTTAAAGGATAATTTGTGTTGTAAATATTAGAGCTCATTTTAAAAGAAACTATAATCTCGTGACCGACAAAAAAAAGTACCCACTTCGATACATCATTTCCCCTATTTTAACGTTAAAATAGTAAATTATGTTATAAGCTCGAAAAATGTAGTATTTCAGACGTAATGCGGTCGCTAACCTAAATAGCCTGAAAAACATTTTTCGTCCATATGTCATAAGTTATTTTTTATTCGATCTTGTTTTTAATGCGATTGAGAGTTGTAAAATAATGTAGAAATGAAGTGAACCTATACATTTCATCTTGCACGCTAATTTTTTGGTCTTAATGTTTGTTAGTTAACGATGAAATCTGTAATAGCGTCCGAAAAAAAAAATTTTTTTTTGACTAACATAAAAAGTGTTGTCTAGCTAGCAGGGCAATAATCAATACTTTATTGAGAAGGTTAGCTCTTCGTCTAAATATCTAATCTATAAATCGTCATTTTTTCCGACACAATCGGTTAAAAAGCATACAATTGTATGTGAACGTTTGTACAAAAACCATCGTGTTAAATCAGTTCTTATACCTGACTGACAACGCCGAGCTTTAGCTTTTTTTTTTTACTTTGTAAAATAAAAAGATTAGTTCTTACTATCAAAGAAATTAAATATGCAAGAGAAATAGCTCGAAAAGATTAATAATAATTTATTTATTCCTAAGTTATAAATCTTAACTACATCACTTTCTAAACCAAGAAAATAGATAATCTTCCTGCATTATTCCGTACTTAGATTTATTTTTCATGAAAATAGTCGAATCTATGATTTTCGTTCAAATCCATAAGGGGCGCTTGTTTTGTATAGATGATTTATGATCTTATTTTCAACTAAAATACTTAACACTCAGTATACAATTTTCAGAAATGTCATGATTAAGAACGGTTCTAGTCATTTTATACAAGATTTCACATGATTTAACAAATTTAAAACATTTTTTTTAATTTTTATTAAATTCTAAACACTCAGTATACACTTTTAAGAAAATATGACGATTTGCGACTGTTTTAGTCATTTTTTACAAAGTTTCACAGGGCTTAATAACGTTAAAACATTTTTTTTAATTTTTTACTAAATTCTAAACACTCAGTATACAATTTTCAGAAATGCCATGATTAAGAACGGTTCTAGTCATTTTATACAAGATTTCGCATGATTTAACAAATTTAAAACATTTTTTTTAATTTTTACTAAATTCTAAACACTCAGTATACACTTTTAAGAAAATAGGACGATTTGCGACTGTTTTAGTCATTTTTTACAAAGTTTCACAGGGCTTAATAACGTTAAAACATTTTTTTTAATTTTTTACTAAATTCTAAACACTCAGTATACAATTTTCAGAAATGCCATGATTAAGAACGGTTCTAGTCATTTTATACAAGATTTCACATGATTTAACAAATTTAAAACATTTTTTTTAATTTTTACTAAATTCTAAACACTCAGTATACACTTTTAAGAAAATAGGACGATTTGCGACTGTTTTAGTCATTTTTTACAAAGTTTCACAGAGCTTAATAACGTTAAAACATTTTTTTTAATTTTTTACTAAATTCTAAACACTCAGTATACAATTTTCAGAAATGCCATGATTAAGAACGGTTCTAGTCATTTTATACAAGATTTCACATGATTTAACAAATTTAAAACATTTTTTTTAATTTTTACTAAATTCTAAACACTCAGTATACACTTTTAAGAAAATAGGACGATTTGCGACTGTTTTAGTCATTTTTTACAAAGTTTCACAGGGCTTAATAACGTTAAAACATTTTTTTTAATTTTTTACTAAATTCTAAACACTCAGTATACAATTTTCAGAAATGCCATGATTAAGAACGGTTCTAGTCATTTTATACAAGATTTCGCATGATTTAACAAATTTAAAACATTTTTTTTAATTTTTACTAAATTCTAAACACTCAGTATACACTTTTAAGAAAATAGGACGATTTGCGACTGTTTTAGTCATTTTTTACAAAGTTTCACAGGGCTTAATAACGTTAAAACATTTTTTTTAATTTTTTACTAAATTCTAAACACTCAGTATACAATTTTCAGAAATGCCATGATTAAGAACGGTTCTAGTCATTTTATACAAGATTTCACATGATTTAACAAATTTAAAACATTTTTTTTAATTTTTACTAAATTCTAAACACTCAGTATACACTTTTAAGAAAATAGGACGATTTGCGACTGTTTTAGTCATTTTTTACAAAGTTTCACAGAGCTTAATAACGTTAAAACATTTTTTTTTAATTTTTTACTAAATTCTAAACACTCAGTATACAATTTTCAGAAATGACATGATTAAGAACGGTTCTAGTCATTTTATACAAGATTTCACATGATTTAACAAATTTAAATCATTTTTTTTAATTTTTACTAAATTCTAAACACTCAGTATATCATTTTCAGAAAATAATACAATTCTGTACAGTTTTAGTCATTTTTACAAAGTTTCACAGGGCTTAATAACGTTAAAACATTTTTTTAATTTTTTACTAAATTCTAAACACTCAGTATACAAGTTTCAGAAATGACAGGATTTAGAACAGTTTTTACAGATATTTACAAAGTCTTAATAACATTAAAATATTTTTTTTCTAATTATAATTGCTATTTTCATCTTTTTTATTCCTTAATTATCTAACATAATGTATACAATTTCAAGAAATAGTAGATTTTTAATCCATGTACAAAATTCAAGAATCTAAAATACAATTAAATGTAGGCTTTTTTTAATTGGCATCTCAGGCAAATTATTTCCC